>MU782629.1:107435-141902 GCA_026770625.1 Nicotiana glauca | reverse complement strand
ATGACAATGACTCAAACGAAAGAGCTGTACCTCAAGCTCAACAGTACCATTACAACACAAAACTGAGATCCCGTCTCACCTCATAGAAATAGAGTACCTGAATCCTCCTCGAAAGGTCATAACTTCACGTGGCCCTGCCACAACACGCGATCCCATCCTAACATTGTTACACAGGAAGCACCTCAAGTCACCATGCTCAAAGCAGGCAGCCACACACCGATTGATGTCTGAAACCAAGCAATCCATCACACCTATGGTAAAGCAAGCAATATACACTATTCAAAAATTTCCTTGCGCCATCAACAGCTCATTTATCAACAGTCGATCCAACAAGAGAATACCGCAATACCACCAAAGTATAATCAGTTTACATTACCTTACCCCTTTCTTTTGAACATATACCCCCATCAAATCACTAGAATAGCAGTACCATTTCCTAAATCATCAGAAGGTCGGTTATTAAATCACCTGCTGCTGCCCATGCTACTCAAGAATTTAATGACTTCCCATTATGAACTGAACCAAAACCTTGAACACACAAATCTCAGTTCTTCATATCATAACACACAGACCATACCACACTAGGATAACATGAGGACTTCGATCTCTCTTCTGCGCCGCAGACATCGACGCACTCACTAGTTAAGAACTTCCATGATCCCATATAGATGAAAAATCATTACACACTCCATGCTTCGCATACCCATAGGAAATATACTCATCTTCAAACCACGGTAAAACATATGAAGAACTCTCTCTCCAATCTCATTGCACAAGCTAATCTGCCAGGACTGAATCCTTCTATCCAAACCAAGCTAAGCAAACTGCCATCACTCAAGAGCTTTGCTGCATAATACCTGTAAGACTCATTACCTCGAACACATACAAAGAATTAATCATATACTTATCATACCGATTCGGTTTATTATTATTAAGCTATTCTATTTATCCAATTTCCTTCCTGATTTATCATTAATTTGATATTATCCCTTGCTATAGCACTGCAATACCTCAACTCAGGTTACCACACGAGACTCGCGCATAAGACCACACTGTCCAAGACCCATAGGCCACTAAATACCCTCTCAATCATTTTTCCCAGAAATACCACATTCCAGAATGCTTTACCTTGAAGGAATTCCTGTGAATCTGAATTCGTTACCATTACCTTCCGCATACGGTACATAGAATCCCATAATTAACATTACCTACCACGAGTCTTGATCTCTTCTAATGAAAACACAGTCTCTAGCCACATACACAAACTTAAGACACCGGATTGTTACATGCAAAATCTTGAACACAGTAAAACCATTCTCGAGAGTCATTCACACTTATTCAGTTGTAATTCATCTGCCCTAAATGAATGGAACCACTCGTGCCTTACTAGTACTCTGACACTCCAGAACATGATTTCATACAGATACAAACAACCATCTTTCTTCTCTATACACCGAGCATTCTTTATCAACAACAGCTCAAAACGTCCTAGTATTTCCTCACATTTACGAAAGCACCATATAACCTTTGTAAGAAATTTCCTTTGCACGCACCATTCTCGGCTCAATCTCTGCGACCAGAACTGATCCGCCAATATACTTGAGATAGAACTAACATAGCACACAACAGTGCAATCAGCTAATCAATAGCAACCTCCCCAACTTGGCTCGAAGCCATATATCAAGGCACTCTTAACAACTCATAGCACTTTTACTCTAGTGATGCCACAATGTTATAGTGAGATTAAACTCAAATCATTTACAAGTTTTATGGAGACACAAATCATCAAAAATTTTAAATTTTCTGCAATTCTTGCATTCATTTACACAACAGTTAAGCCCACTCTTTAGTCGACAAAATTTTTACCAAGTCCCAAATTTTTCAAAAATTTCGGCAGAGCTTCCTTTGTAATTGGGCCTATCCACCTGCCAGAGAATCACCAAAACCATCCTAACTAGATAAAGCATCACAACGTATATCAACAATATTAATCTCAATACTACATGTATTATATTATCAAAATTGATACATGGACATGCATTGCACCTATTCGAATCATACACATAGAAAATACCTTTCAATTACACATGAGATCTTCTAACATACTCATAAGGATCATAGCACTCAAGGACACCCCACAGGAGATATCCCACCTACGTCGCCTCAATTCAGTATCTCAGCATACCTTCCACCATCATATACGTTACACAGTCTATTAGCCTTCCTAAGTCTGAACTCATACCACCACATGTAATGTACTTTACTTTCCAACTAGGAGACATGAAAGATATTCATCACGCGCCCATAACTCGAGGCTACACATTAAAGCACAATAGGAATCGAACATTCGATAGCTCATCTATTATTCAGCAGACTCTTTCGTCACTACCAAGATCACATAGATATGCCCCACGGTACTAACATACTCCTCACATGGATATCCAGCCGCCATTCCGGCTAATAAGAACAACACTGAACATAGACGTTCAAGACACTTGCTCCCATGATCAGCACCTCGGTGTTCAAGCCATAGGCACAGATCCGGCCTCAATTCCTCCAGACTAGCCCAATATGAACTCAAGGAGATTATCTCTCGCCCCTTGATCGGGTAATCACAAGCCATTAAGGCATATAGACTACTGAGCTCTCACATGCGCATACAGACATGTGGGAGGAAATTTTAAGAGTTATCTCAAACTGAATCAAGTACGCACGATAAGAATTCCAAGAATTTGAAGTTTTTCCTAAAGGTTCTGCAACCTGTCGTGGAGAAATACAGGCGTCCCCGTATCGTTCCACGAGACTCTACTAAACCAACTCATGATTCGCGAGACCAAGTGACCTAGGCTCTGATACTAACTTGTCACAACCCCAACCCAGTCGTGATGGCGCCCAGCACACTACTAGGCAAGCCCGACCATTCATAACAATTACCCCAAATTAACCAAATAAGTAAAGACAGAATTATCCAAGTAATAGTCTGAAATACTGATATCATACGGAAAATTTGACAAATATACCGAAATAGCCCAACTAGGACCCGGTGTCATGACCGCAAGCCTCTAATGACAGGATGACATCCTACTACAAGTCTGTCTAATACTGAAGATGCGAAAATAAATGAAAAGATAGAAGGGAAAATCCTCGGATGCGACGTGCAGCAACCTCGAATACTCCCAGGAGGAACTCTGAATCAACTAGACTCACTCCGCCTGATGAGAAGAACCTGGATCTGCACACATGGTGCAGGGAGTAAAGTGAGTACTTCCAACTCTGTGGTAATAAAAGTGAATAACCCTGAAAGTATAAAATCCCTAAAGGGCACAAATAATGCTCTCTTAAGTAGTAAACCAGATAAACAGAAAAATCCATGAATAATATAGGAAAACATTCTCTTGAAGGAATCAATTAAACAAGAATACACAAGTAAGGTCAGCCATTGTTACCTGACCGGTCAGCCATTTTTACCTGACCAAAGTGTTTCAGTGTCATTGTTACCACTAGTTAGTCATTGTTACCTGACTGGTCAGTCATTGTTACCTGACTGGTCAGTCATTGTTACCTGACTGAAACACAAATAACAATGTCATTGTTACCACTGTTCAAATCAAAGGGGTACCCCGCGCTCACTATGGGTGTGCAGACTCCGGAGGGGCTCCTTCAGCCCAAGCGCTATCAATAAGGCCTGAAAGCCTGAATCATATCAACACAAAGCCTGAAAGCCTGCTCTCAATAAACTCGAGGCCTGAAAACCTCCTCACATAATACTCGAGGCCTAAAAGCCTCCTCACATATCACTCGAGGCCTGAAAGCCTCCTCACATCTCTCCTCATGAACTCATATATGGCCCTTGGCCTTAATCAGTCCAAAAATAGTCAAAAAGCCCCTCGGGCATCAGTAAAACAGTGATACTCCGCTCAAATGATAGTTCAAATATCAATTAAAACTCCAGGTTTGAGTAAAATATAGCTGAGTTCATAAAACAGTGTAAATCACACAGACTAAGTTCAAATAGTATTTCAAACATGATGATAATTCATAAAGAGTTCAACAATCGGCAATAAGCCCCAAGTATGGCAATGAGCCCAAGTCATAATGATAACAAGAATTCATTTGCAAATACGCGGTAAAAACCAACAACCGGGATGGACCAAGTCACGATCCCCAATGGTGCTCTACCCCACGCTCAGGTCTAGCGTGCAAGTCACCTCAATACAGCACTAAGATGTGCAAATCCGGGGTGTTAAACCCTCAGAATATCATTCACAAGTATTACTCACCTCTAGCCGGCCGATAATCCAGCTCGCCAAGACTTTCCCTCTCAAATCTACCTCCTCGAGCGTAGAATCTGATCAAAATAGGCTAATGGAACATAACCCAATCGAAATAACTCGAAAAACATCCAAAAACACGAAGTTGGCAAAACCCGAGACCCGGGCCCACTTCTCGAAAAATTACAAAATTTACATTTCCGAAATTCTCATCTCGCCATGAGTCCATACATATAAAATACACAAGAATCGGAGTCCATTTGACCCCTTAAATCATCACTTTACTCCTTCTTAGGCTTCAAGCAAAAACCTCCATTTTTACCCTTTGATTCCTTCAATTTTCAGTGATTAATTCATGTTTTTACACTATAATATCATAATCCAAGTCCAAATATCCATACCCGATGATTCTCCTTCGAAGCCTCTTCAAAATAGCCCAAAAATCGCCTTAGTTCGCACCCCAAAATGATTTTACACTTCTGAAATTCGAATACACTGACTTCACTAAACCCTCTGACATTTTCGCTTCTGCGGCCCTGCTACAGCTTCTGCGGATTCCTGACCGCTTCTGCGGTCTCAACAATAACCCAGGACCGCTTCTGCGGTCGCCAACCGCTTTTACGGAGTCCGCTTTTACGGAAAATGCCCAGGCCTCAAAGGTCCACTTTTGCGATCACTCAACCGCATCTGCGGGACCGCTTAAGCGGCTCTTCAACCCCAGATGCGGAAACAATAGAAGCCTTAACATCTGCTGCATTTCCAAGCATCCAAATTCCCAATTCATTGTCCGAAACCATCCAGAGGCCCTCGGGACCCCAACCAAAAACACCAACCCACTCTAAAACATCATACGAACTTGTTCCAATCATAAAAACACGACTCTTAACACAAAAACCACCAAATTATGACAGATTCAAGCCTAAATTCATCTAAAGCTTCCGAATCTCACATTCGATCAAAAACCCAACCAAACAACATCCGAATGACCTGAAAATTTGCAGACATATCAAAAATCACATAATGAAGCTACTGCACCTCTCGGAATTCCATTCCGACCCTCGTATCAAAATCTCACCTACCAACCGGAATTCGCCAAATTTCCAACTTCGCCAATTCAAGCCTATTTCTACACCGGACCTCCAAATTCGATTCCGATCACACTCCTAATTCACAAATCATCCCCCGAAGCTAATCGAATCACCGGAATTCACATCCGAGCCCTCTAACCATATAGTCAACTTTCGGTTGACTTTTCTAAAATAAGCATTCTTCTAAGAGGCTAATTGTCTCATTTTCATCCAAAAACCAACCCAACTCTATCCAATCAACTCTAATACCGATATTGAAACCTGAAGTAACACAATAAGAGGGAAATGGGGCCGTAACTCACGTGACGACGGGCCGGGTCGTCACACCTATGGCGTCAAAGCCAGTTGTAACTGGTTTCCACACTTTTACCTTAGATGATGTCAGTGTTTCAAAATGGCCTCAACAGATCCAAGACTTCTATACTTGAATGGTGACTAGAAATTTGGTGAAACGAGAAAAGTATATCATCCATTCAGAACTTACTTCACGGTTCTTAGGAATTCTCAGAGACTGGTGGAACTCACTTGGAATTCAAGACAAAAATATTTTTCTTACTTCCCAAGATTTTGCTTTCAATATCAGAATCCCACATGAAGTTTTTTACGGAAATACTGGCCAAGACAAGAGAAAATGCGAAGACAAATCTTCTAGATGACGTGTGCTTCATTCGACAGAAATGACATTGATAGACATTTTCAAAAATGGCAAAGATATACTTTTATATTGGAGGTGACATCAATCTAAAGCAAGCTTTTGTATCTTCCCTTCCAAAGTTGCTGGCAAGTCGAACCATGACCATCATTGAAGAAAAGTTTCAGTCCATAAACATCCCACAAATTGGTTACATTAGGCAAGCTATTTTCGTAGCATTGGATGATATTTGTACGAAGCGATCTGCCCTAAAACAAATTACCCGACGCAATCCAGCGCTTTACAAAGCATGCCGCAAATCTGATCTAATCTCTATATCAGGATGTTCTTGTCGCACATCTAGGCAAAGGAAAGAATTTAGGAGGTTCAAATGGCCAAGAATTCCAGACGGGAAATCAAGGTCCAAGAGACGCACAAAATATTTCAGACGGAGAAGGACAGGAAATTTTCACAAGAAAAATAGATGTTTTATTTGTCATAAGATTGGACATTTCGCTAAAAATTATCCACAATAAAAAAGATCTGTCAAACTCATTAAAGATTTTGAATATTACACTACATACATTTCGGAAAGGAGGAGGACCTTGAATCCATATTCTCTGTGGATGATGAACCTAATGAAGAAACTTTATTCTCTCTTGATATCTATAAAGATCAAGGCAATGATCATTACCAAATTTCAGAAATAAATGATCGAAGCTCGAGAGGAGATCAATGCTCTCACAGTCATTCCTCTAGTAGAACTCAAAGTCTATTCATCCAAGTGGGACAAACCAACTTGAGTTATTGCTTTCATCGACACCGGAGCTGCTTCCTTACTTATAAATCCTGATGTTCTCCCTGAAGATCAATGGGTACCGTATTTTAAGGATTTTAACACTGCATCAAATGCAATCTTGACCACAACTATCATTACAAAGCACCTGATAACCATTGAGTTCTTTCCAGCATTGAATTACAGAACGAAGTTGCTAGGATCTGATGTACCAGGAAAAGATCTTATTTTTGGATTCGACATTTATAGACAGCTTAGAGATCAGCTCAAAATCAAGGCTAACGGGTTAGGTTTTAAAAAGTAGTTCAGGCCTTATTCTGAGATTCCAAGGATATTCCATATCACCAATGACGAACAGATTAAAGAGATTGAGCAAAATCTTATTAAACAATCATGTGCCGAATCCCACTAGGATTTCATGAAGAAAGGGAAACTCTCGTTATGGAAAATGAAGAGTTTTTTTATCAAGCTCCATTTCAAGACAAATGAAAATATCAATCCAACAAAAGCCAATCAATCAGGGATGAATCCAGATCATCTTCAGCTTGCAAAGAAAGAATGTGAAAAACTTTTGGAATTTGACCTGATAGAGCCATCATATTCACAATGGGCATGCGAAGCATTTTATGTCAACAAAAGAGCTGAGCAGATAAGAGGAAAACCCAAGTTAGTCATCAACTACCAGCCACTTAACCATTTCCTCCAAGATGATAAGTTCCCTATCCCAAATAAATTCACCCTTTTCCCCCACTTAGCCAAGGCCAAATATTTTTCCAAATTTTATTTAAAGTCAGGATTTTGGAAATTAGGAATCCACCCTAAAGAAAGACCCAAAACGGGATTTTGCATCCCCGATCATCACTTTCGATGGAAAGTCATGCCCTTCGGGTTGAAAACTGAACCTTCCTTATTCCAAAAGGCCATGATAAAATATTACTACCCATCCTCCATACCTCTTTAGTTTACATTGATTACATCCTTTTATTTAGTGATACACTCGAAGAACATATCAGCCGGCTTCATCAATTTGAGGCATTGGCAAGACAGTACGGGATCATGGGCTCAACAAAAAAGATGGTTCATTCTCAAAAGGAGATTGATTTTTTTGGAATGCATTTTTTCTAAGGTGAATACAGTCCAGGACCACATATATGTCAGGAATTACTCAAATTTCCAGATACCAACTTCACAACAAAGCAGATCCAACAATTCTTGGGCATAATAAATTATGTGAGAGATTTTATCCCAAATATCTCTACATACATTTCTCTGCTTACAGAGATGCTCAAGAAAAATGCTCCATCATAGGGAAAGGAACGAGATGAAGTGGTCAATAAAATAAAGGAGATTTATAAAAATGTCAAGTCCCTCTATATCCCTTCGGACGGTAAGAAGATATTGCAAACTGATGCCAGCAATGAATATTGGAGTGGTCTTCTATTTGAAGAAAAAGATGGCCAGAGGAAAATATACGGATACACCAGTGGAAATTTCAAAGATTCCGAGCAACATCATCATTCCACTTTCAAGGAAATTCTTGAAATAAAAATGGAATCAAGAAATTCAATTTCTTCCTTATTCATACAGAATTTCTGATAGAAATGGATATGAAGGCCTTCCCGAAGATGATTCAGCTAAATGCAAAAGTTATTCCCAATCCTCAGATTCACAGGTGGGCTCAATGGTTCTCTCCATATATGTTTCAAGTTAGGCACCTGAAAGGAGAGGATAATATTCTCGCATATTTTCTGTCCCAACCGGAAGAATTCTCAAGGAGATTTTCCCCAGCAAAACTGAAGTCAAAGGAAAAGCTAATAAGTCACATCTTCATGTTTTCAAGTTTACTAGGAACAAATTCATTAAAGCCAATAGATCATCCACCGGAATGGTTCAACCTTGTGAATCCCTTTGATCCGTCAATTATTATTGAAAGAAGAACTCATTATGAGCTCCAAGTTTTCCGACAACATGGAGGATCCATTCTCAAGCCATATGGGGTCAATCCAGAATATCTGTTATGCCATATATTCATAGCTCGAGCCAAGGATTTTCCACAAGAACTATTATAGTTTTTCTGGTTCCTATGCCATCAGTATTATATTTTCATGGAATTCAAATGCAACATCTTCAAGGATATTGAGAAAATTGCACCGGCTCTTAAAATATTTTTGCTATGGTTCAAACCTAGAAGATACTGGGTAAAATGTTTCAATGATGCATACACAACAAATAATTTCATGTTTCATAGGCCAGTAAAGATTACTAATGGAAAAGTCCAGGTGCAAGCAGAGACATCATTTTGGTGGAAATTTCCCGTGTCCATTTTATCAATGGAAGAAGAAAATAGCAAGGCACAAAGAATCCTTTTCCAGCAAAATAGGTGCATTCTGAACGAGATATGGCCAAAAGATTGGGCAAGCTGGAATTATACAAGCAATCATCCTCACTGGGAAAGAGTCCGGGTAGCAGCAAAAGAATATCAAACCCCATATGAAGTCATCCGAGAAAATATCACTCAAGACAATTCCAGATTAAGGTTGTGGATTACATCTCTCAATCCAAAAGAGAAAGAGTACAACAAAGAAGGACCGTCAAATTCCAGGCGTTACTACACAAGGTATTTGAAAAGATGTCTAGAAGACAACCCTAGAATAATTGCAGAATAATTACCTAAATCCCTGCTAATCCCAGCATAATCCTAGATTAGCCACCAAAAAACCCTCAAAAATATCCTACTCATGCCAAGACAAATTTCCACATCTTTCCACATTATTCGGACCACACTTCAACTTTTTTTCACATGCCTCTACATGTTTCATCACATGCAACACTATACTTTCACATGGAGTCACATGCTCCCACATACTTTCACACGCTACACCATGTATATTTCACCCCTTTCACATGTTTTCAGGTGTTTTTTAGTTGTTTTGCCTAAAGTCCTTCACATGCTTAGAAGGACCCACTTGTAAGATAGGTTTATTTTATCATGAAAGTTTGTCTTGTAATAACCTCCAGTTGTAGGATCATCTTGCAATCATCTTGTAAACCTTGTAAATCTTTTGTGAAATACTACATATGAGTACTTTCTAAATTTCTCTCTTGTTCTTTCTTTCGAATGGATGGAAAGGTCGGTCCATGTATGAAAAATAGAGTAAGAATACTCTAAGAAAGTTAGCTTATTATAGTATAAAAGTTTTCTGAGTTATAAACAGCTAACGTTGGTTATAGTACAAAAGTTTTCTGAGTTGTGTAGCTTGGCAAGCCGTCCCTTATGGGTTGTTGAAGCCAGCCCCTTTGTAGGGAAAGTTTTATATCTATGGTTTAATTTGCTTTCTTGGAGTTTCTTACTTTGCTCCTTATACTGTGGTATCAGAGCCAGCCTATCCTTTCAGAGGGAGGAACAATTTACTAAATATGTCTGAGTCATTTCCATCATCCTCATCCTCTTCCCTTAAAAAAATGAATATGTCCCCTACACTATATAAAACCTTGTTTAAGAAATATGATTACCTCTATAAAGTAGATATACTACCCGACGAACAAAAAATATCTTCCACTGAACTACCTCTCATAAACCCTTATTCAGCCTTTGCCAAAAAGTCTTTTGCACCCTGGACTCAAATTTGTTCCTTAGTCCAACACAGACCAAAAGCAGTTAAAGAATATGTTGCTACCTCAAAACTTGACCAGCATCATATTCTTGCCACTCGAGATGAACAATTTATCATCCTTCAAATACCAGATGATTTTCCCAGACAATGGAGAGATCATGGTTTTACCCATATCCATTTTGGTGCTATCCGAATCGCTTTAACATATCACGGAAGAAAATGTCAACCTATTGTAGCTCTCAGCAAAAAAGACAGTTCTTGCTCAAAAGGAGATTGATTTTCTTGGAATGCATTTTGTCCAAGGTGAATACAATCCAGGACCACATATATGTCACGCCCCAACCTCGGGAGCGCGACCGGTGCTCAATCAAGTGAACCCGACTGAGCAAGCCTTACCGAACATTTTCTACCCCAAATTAATATGAAAATGGAACCCATGCCTTTCATTAATTTAGACGAGAATACATGGTGCATACTACATCATTGGTTCATTTCATATCACAAAGATTTACCGTACATAAGCTAGCTTCAAGGATTCTATTAGAGTTACATTTTATGGAGATCCCAAGTTTAGGATTACAACATAGATAGTGGACTCCCCGAACACCCGTACATAACCCACACTAGTGTCTGTGGAGCCTCTAAGGATACAACAGATAAGCATGACAATGCCGGAAACAAGGCCCCGACTATACCTCAATAGTGGAAAGCTGTAATAACAAAATATACACCATATAGCCCCATGAAAGTAAAAGGGGCTCACCGAGAATTCGAGTAGAAAAATGCTCCTCTACACACGATCGGCACTATCCACTATGGAGCCACCTACAATCATAACACGAATGTAGTGCACCTGGCAAAAGGGATGTCAGTACATTTGAATTGTGCTGGTATGTATAACTAAAAGCCATTTTACTAGAAAGAAGTATCAAACATGTACAAGTAAATAACATGGGTAAATCAAAGATGCGATTCATATAATCTTTCATACAATTTCCAAAACATAGATTAGGGAATTTCTGTCACATGTTCACCACTGTTCTCAATACCACTGCCATCTCGAGCGGAGTCTGGTCACGACCCGACCAGCTAGGTCACCTCATTGGAGGCATTACTCTCAATCAATATTTCATTTTCCTTATCCAAAATTCAACATCAGCACATTACCACCATGTGTGCAGCATGGCATTCGATCACGACCCAATCGGCTAGGTCGCCTTGCCTAGGCATTACTCCATTCTTATTAGTCAACACCTCCAAATCTTTATTCCATACATATCATAACAATTCCTGGGCACTCATGGCCACCATCATCACATCGTTTTCCCTTTTCAATATTCGTTTTACAAGTTATAATCATAGACACAGATATAAAAGATAATTCAAGTTGCAATCGCAGGTAAGTGAGCACATAGTTATCATGAATAATTCTTTGTTTCGATGTTGGCTTATAGCCCAAGTATTTCAACACATAACTGTACTTTTTCATCCTTCTCTAATTATCAAGAATGGTACATTATTCACATTGAGGCACATCCTTCACGAATATGTATAGATATATGCAAATCAATTAATGCATAATAACAATCAATACACTAACCAATTCAACTCTTACCATACTTTCGTAAATGACAACGGAGCTCAATTTCTAATAAAAGGGGTTTTAGCCATACATACCTCAATAAAATTTTCCTTACTCTTTTACAAATTTCCGGAACTCTTAGCACTTCGATCTATTAACTAAGAATTACAAATTAAATTGAGAACTAGAGATGAGATTGAGAATCTAGCTTGGTTCAAGCATATTGACAAACCCTAGAGGTGCAATATGATCTTAAGCCCCTTTTTAAGAGCAATTTATATCATTTTGTACCCCTCTTTAATTCACCACCCCCACTACTCTAAGGTTTGATATGCATGTAAGAATCCATTGTTATACCAATGAATCACCTCATTAGTGACCCTTTTATATATGAGAATAAAAAGAATAATAGTTGGGGTGATAAAGTCTTACCTCTTGAGATGAAGGTCTAGGGGTCTTCACTTGATTTCCTTCAAGGATTTAGTCATATCTCATGGAGTAATTTGATGGGGAGACTTTCACTATCTAAAAACCCTCTCTCTCCCTCTAGAAATGCTCAGAAGAATGCTTAAAATGAGCTATAACACCGGATATATCAATAGGGAGGTCGGGTTAAAAATTAGAAAATTGGAGCCCCAAGTCAAATATGTGATCGCATTTGCGATCACAGTGTAAACATGAGGTCCGCATAATGGACCGCAAAATGCTCCCCAAAAACTGGACACTCTGACTGAGTCTGCAACATAAATGCAATCCGCATTCACGTTCCGCGGTCGCAAAGTACACCGCAGAACTGACCCGCACAAAATTCGAAGGAAAATATGCGACAACTATGCGGTCCACATTTCGATTATGCGACTGCATTTCGATTATGCGTAGCTAACTTCAATTTTAACCAACATTTTGACTAACTCTGCGGTAGACATGCGGTCCGCATACCTGATTTGTGGCCGCATTTTGGACCGCATACCTGACTAACTTGCATTTTTTCTAGAAACTTATTCTTGACTTTTTAATGCATTATTCAATCCAAAAAGGTCCGCGCCACGGCGAGCTTGCGAGTAGGGATTTCACGGGGCCTAACTTGGCACCACGTGATTCGAGTTTTCGAATAGGGATTTCACGGAGCCTTACAATATATGTCAAGAATTACTCAAATTTCTGGATGCCAACTTCGCAACAAAGCAGATCCAACAATTCTTGGGCATAATAAATTATGTGAGAGATTTTATCCCAAATATCTCTACATACATTTTTCCGCTTACAGAGATGCTCAAGAAAAATGCTCCACCATGGGGAAAGGAAAAAGAAGAAGCGGTCAATAAAATAAGAGAGATTTCTAAAAATGTCAAGTCCCTCTATATCCCTTCGGACGGTAAGAAGATATTGCAAACTGATGCCAGCAATGAATATTGGAGTGCTATTCTATTTGAAGAAAAAGATGGCCAGAGGAAAATATATGGATACGCCAATGGAAATTTCAAAGATGCCGAGCAACATTATCACTCCACTTTCAAGGAAATTCTTACAG
Organism: Nicotiana glauca; assembly: GCA_026770625.1. Taxonomy (NCBI): domain Eukaryota; kingdom Viridiplantae; phylum Streptophyta; class Magnoliopsida; order Solanales; family Solanaceae; genus Nicotiana; species Nicotiana glauca. The sequence goes on along the minus strand of MU782629.1, from coordinate 128,389 downwards.
TAAAGAATGGAATCAAGAAATTCAATTTCTTCCTTATTCATACAGAATTTCTAATAGAAATGGATATGAAGGCCTTCCCGAAGATGACTCAGCTAAATGCAAAGATTATTCCCAATCCTCATATTCTTAGGTGAGCTCAATGATTCTCTCCATATAAGTTTCAAGTCAGGCACCTGAAAGGAAAGGATAATATTCTCGCATATTTTCTGTCCCGACCGGAAGAATTCTCAAGGAGATTTTCCCCAGCAAAACTGAAGTCAAAGGAAAAGCTAATCAGTCACATCTTCATGTTTTCAAGTTTACCAGGAACAAGTTCATTAAAGTCAACAGATCATCCACTGAAATTGTTCAACCTCATGAATCCCTTTGATCCGTCAATTATTATTGAAAGAAGAACTCATTATGAGCTCCAGGTTTTCCGACAACATGGAGGATCCTTTCTCAAGCCATATGGGGTCAATCCAGAATATCCGTTATGCCTTATATTCATAGCTCAAGCCAAGGATTTTCCACAAGAACTATTATGGTTTTTCTAGTTCCTATGCCATCAGTATTATATTTTCATGGAATTCAAATTCAACGTCTTCAAGGATTTTGATAACATTGCACTAACTCTTAAGATATTTTTGCTATGGTTTAAACCTAGAAGATACTGGATGAAATATTTCAATGATTCCTACACAGCAAAAGTATTCATGTTTCATAGGCCAGTGAAGATTATTAATAGAAAAGTCTAGGCGCAAGCAGAGGCATCATTTTGGTGGAAATTTCCCGTGTCCATTTTATCAATGGAAGAAGAATATAGCAAGGCACAAAGAATCCTTTTCCAGCAAAATAGGTGCATTCCAAAAGAGATATGGCCAAAAGATTGGGCAAGCTAGAATTATACAAGAAATCATCCTCACTGGGAAAGAGTGCGGGCAGCAGAAAAGGAGTATCAAACCCCATACTAAGTCATCCGAGAAAACATCACTCAAGACATTTTCAGATTAAGGTTACGGGTTACATCTCTCAATCCAAAAGAGAAAGAGTACAGCGTAGAAGGACCGTCAAATTCCAGGCGTTACTACATAAGGTCTTTGAAAAGATGCCTAGAAGACAACCCTAGAATCAATGAAGGATAATTACCTAAATCTCTACTAATCCCGCCATAATCCTAGATTAGCCACCAAAAAACCCCTCAAAAATATCGTACCCATGTCGAGACAAATTTCCAGATCTTTCCAGACTATCCGGGCCCCACTTCAAGTTGTTTTCACATGCTTCCACATGTCTCCACATGCTCCGTCGCATGCAACACCATACTTTCACATGGCGTCTCATGCTTCCACATACTTTCACATGCTACACCATGTATATTTCACCCATTTCACATGTTTTTAGGTGTTTTTTAGTTGTTTTGCCAAAAGTCCTTCACATGCTTAGAAGGACCCACTTGTAAGATATGTTTGCCATGTAAGATAGGTTTATTTTATCATGAATGTTTGTCTTGTAATAACCTCCTAGCCCTATATAAAGGAGGCCTGGTAGTAGTTGTAGGATTATCTTGCAATCATCTTGTAACCTTTATAAATCTTTTGTGATATATTACATATGAGTGCTTTCTAAATTTCCCTCTTGTTCTTTCTTTCGAATGGATGGAAATGTCGGTCCATGTATGAAAATAGAGTAAGAATACTCTTAAAAAGTTAGCTTATTATAGTATGAAAGTTTTCTGAGTTATAAACAGCTAACGTTGGTTATAGTACAAAAGTTTTCTGAGTTCTGTAGCTTGGCAAGCCGTCCCTTATGATTGTTGAAGCCAACAACTTTTGTAGGAAAACTTTTGTGACTATAAACAAATTAATAGTTTGTGTATCTTTGCAAGCCGTCCCTTATGGGTTGTTGAAGCCAACCGCTTTTGTAGGGAAACTTTCATATCTATGGTTTAGTTTGCTTTCATGGAATCTCTTGCTCTGTTCCTTATACTGTCAATTTGGGTAAATCTTCAGTAATTTGGACCTTCTTTATGGATGGTACTTTGAACATAAAGGGGTCTAGACTAACTATCGTGCTAAAACCACCCACAGGTAACATGGTTAGACAATCTTTTAGAACTGTAAAATTGTCTGATAACGAGGTCGAATATGGGGCCATTATTGCAGGTCTTCAACCAGCCAAAGGCTTGGGTGCAAAGATGACAAATGTGACTCCCTCCTTGTTGTGAATCATGTTAACGGAACCTTTGAAGTTCGAGAGGAGCAATTGCAAAGATATGTGGATAAGCTACAAGTAACTCTACACCAATTCAAGGAATGGACTGTGCAACATGTGCCTCGAGATCAAAATAATGAAGCCAATGCCCTGGCGAACCTAGGGTCATCGACCGAAGACACCGAATTCAAATCGAAGGTTGTTGTACAAATCATGAGGCTAGTGATCGAAGAAGGACGCGCCGAGATAAACTCCACAAGATTGAATTGGGATTGAAGAAAAAAATACACAGAGTATTTGAAGAACGAAAAACTTCCATTAGATCTAAAGGAATTGAGGGCCCTGCACACAAAGGCAAACCAATTTAGTTTGTCCGAAGATGGAACCTTACTCAGGAGAGCATTCGACGGTGTACTAGAAATATGTCTGGGAATGAGAGATACCAAATATGTTTTGAAGGAAGTCCATGAAGGCACATACGGGAACCACTCAGGTGCTAAATCATTGGTTCAAAAGGTAATCAGAGCCAACTATTACTGGATTCATATGGAAAAAGATGTGAAGGAGTTTGTGCAAAAATATGATAAATGTCAAAGACATGCTCCAATAATTCATCAACCTGGGGAACTGTTGCATTCGGTTTTATCGCTATGGTCGTTCATGATGTAGGGGATGGACATCGTTGTCCCTCTTCTATCTAGGCCAGGTAAGGCTTAATTTGTGTTGTTTATGACTGACTATTTCTTTAAATGGGTTAAAATACAGGTATACCAGAAGATCATGGAGAAGGAAGACATCGACTTCAATTGGGACCATATCATATGTCAGTTCGAAATACCATCCAAAATTGCATGTGATAATGGAAAATAATTTATTGGTAGCAAAGTGACCAAATTTCTCAAAGACCACAAGATCAAAAGGATCTTATCAACACCTTATCACCCTAGTGAGAATGGACAAGCAGAATCGGCCAACAAAACCATAATCCAAAACCTCAAGGAAGGGTTGACTAACACCACGGGAAAATAGACAGAGATCTTGCCTGAAGTCCTTTGGGCGTATCGCAAACTTCGAAGTCCAGTATCGGTCTACCCCATTCTCTTTGGTTTATGGAACCAATGCTTTAATATTGGTCGAATTTGGGGAGCCGAGCATCAGATTCTGATATGCAACGAAGGAATCAAAAGACAAGGTGATGAATACGAGCCTAGAGCTATTAGATGAACAACGTGAAGCTGCCTTTGTTCAATTGGCTGCCTAGAAGTAACATATCAAAAGGTATTATAATCAAAGGGCCAACCTTCAATATTTTAATGTCGGGGATGTCGCTCCCCCGTTTTCCCCTCCACAGAGAGAGAAGTTCAGGTTTCGACATTCATGGGGTAATAACTCCTTTCCTTTTTTGGAATTGGGTATTAGAAGAGTCGCCACCTAACGGGTTATGGTGAATTAGGGCACCTAGAGCTATTAACTCTTGGATTTGTTTGCATTACCAGAGATTAGGGTAAGGGCTTAAAATAACCTCGAGGGGGAGGTGTTAGGCACCCCTTTTGGTCCACAACTGTGGGTCCCGACCGAACTTATATTTACGAATTAGTCCATTAACAAATAAATAGTTGAATCAAATAATTTACAAATAAAGCACATTGCATAACTCAAATAATAATATAAAGACTTTGAAAAAGTTGTACACATAAAGGAAAGATTTAAACAAAAGAAATTTTGGGATAAGGGGAGTCCTAGGTTGGTTAGCCTATAAGATCACCCCATACAATGTCCGGTAAACACTCCTCAATCGGGGGATACACGTGGCATTAGCGCGTAGTCACTATCTCCCATATATAACCTTCCCACCCTTTTAGTGGTTATTAATGCGAGTGTTGGTCAACGATCTCTATTGCGTGTTGTTACCTGTCCCTTCTTAATAGTCCTGGAGGGAATCTAGGACCTCTACCTATAGGTAGTTCTAGACAGACCCCCTAAGGTTTTAAAGGTAAAAATACTAAGGCGGCATGCAAGAACAATAAGGATATTAGCACATAAAAAAGCAATTAGAGGCTCAAACAACACACATAAGCAGCACGACTCAAACACAAATAAGGGCCTTTTGTTAAACAGTATCCTAAGACATGATGTCTACGTGAATATCAAGACAGAGAAGATAGGCAGTTTATAAACTAAGAAGCAATGGCCCTATCAGTTTCCCTAGTGATTTTTTAAAGCTTGTTAAAAATCAGAATGACATTTAAGTAACAGAAACGGTTTCAGAGTTACATGATTTTGAAAATGCCCTATAGGCTTGCCTATACGCGAAATACTGATAACTACATTTCATAGTAAAACAAGGTAGGTTTTTTTTAAAACAGACTCTTGAACCCTTATAGGCATGTTGTCTAATGATAGATTAAGGCAGTTTTTAAGAACTCATTTCAGGGGAAATAAACTACTAATTAAACTAGTTTCGAAGTGAACTAATCATGGAATGGATTGGTTTATTTAAACTACACTGGTTTAAATCCATAAGCAGAATTTCTGGTGTTGTTCCCTATAGGCATGATATCTAATTGTTTAAAACTGATTTTAGAAGCTTGGAGGCATGATAACAAATAAAACACGTTTAAACATGCATTATAACATAAGTTAAACTAGACCATATCCTATAGGCATGGCATCTACTCCTGAAGTGGACTTTAAGACCTATAAGCATGATTTCTATTACTGGAACCACTTGAAACCTATAGGCATGATTTCTAATATAGTAAGACAAACATAGCAAATATATAAAGTCTTGTAGGCATGGTTTCTACTTGGTAAGGCAAACATAGCAAAATATAAAGTCCTATAGGCATGGTTTCTACACGTATTACCCCACAAATATATACCTACCCACTCTTTTTCACTAGTTACCCCGATATTTGTCTAAAAATTATTACAGACCATATGAATGAATTATATAAGTAGATAAGAAAAAAATAAGAAGTTATTCTATAGGGAGCCTACAAATAGGCCCACATTTCCAAAGCCTCCAACAGCCTCAAATACCTAAATTCCATAGACAATGTCATTGTCTAGGTGCATCAAAGTTTCCTAAGGATCTAAAGGATCCCGGGCGGTGCTTAATCCTATACTTGGTAACCGAATTGAGTAAGTACAGTACGGAATGGCCAGCCTCAGTATGCCAGAGTTCAGAGGGTTCTCAAGAGGATCTCAAGGTAGTAAACATACTGAAGAGGGCATAACCTAGTGACTTAGAAGTAGAGTGAGGGTGCTTGACACAATTTGAGAGGTTTTGTTAGGAAAATAGTGTTGAAGAGATTTGATTGAAATAGTTTTGTAAATAAGAGGGTTGTGTAGTAAAATAGCTTTTGAGAATAGTCAAGTAACTCAACAAACAACATGTCAGTCAAGCAAGTTTAGCAAACACTTAGGGAACAAGTCTCTACACAGGGTGAATTGGGGGTTGGGGACAAATAGGCAGGTATGATGAACACATAACAGGCAGAAGTCCTTTGTCCTTAGTGCAGGTAGTAAGACATATATTCGGGAGTGTCAATTAGAACACAGTTACAGAACCAGAGATTCCTAGGGAGATTCATGGGAATTGGGAGGTAGTAGGGTATAGGATTTTATACTAAACATGTCTAAGCATAATATTAATACAACTTGGGGCAATTACCCCATAAGTGCACACAAGAAATAGTAGACAAGCATTAAACGGAGCAGAATCAAATTACTAGTTAATAAGAGCATGTTGAGGCAAAGAGACTAATTACATGTTGGACAGCAAGAACACAGGTAGAAACAAATTAAGAACATTATGAACTAAAGTAAATAAATAAACATATTATTTTTGGGCTTGAATTGAAATCAGAGCATACTGGCATAAGGAGAGAAACATGGGTTCCCATGAATAAGCAAATAAACAAGTTTAAACAGGACAATCGAGAGTCTAAAGGGAAGTTTTTCAAATCAAGCCAAGAAAGAAGGAGCACAGAGTTAATCAAGGAGAGATTGTCATGAGTCAATGTTTCTACATATAAATAGTGTGAGATAGGTATAACCAAACATAGCAAGCAAATAGGCAAGTCTTGACCAGTCAAGACGAACACAAGCACATAGAACTGATGTAGGTAAGGTATAAGAAACTCAGTAGAAACACATCCGAAGCGAGATAGACACAAGAACATGCCAGTCACAAAATCAAACGAAGAAACCTAGAAAAATTAGGGCTTTCAAGATAGGTGAGTTGAAGAGGTAGTAAACTTACAAAATCGGTCGAAACATGAAAGAAATAGAAGTTTAAACATAAAAATCAGTTTAAATAAAATTTTAGAAGAAGTTCCGAAAATCCTAATTTTAGAAGAAGACGAAAAGCACTTGGAATCAATGATTCTCACAAAAGAGTTCCAAGGACAGTGTAAAACATTAAAGATACAAACTCGAATCGTTATAAATCTGTACAGATCTAAGAGATATAGGGAGAAACTTGGGTTTCAGAAGAAATCCAAATAGAGATGGAAGAACCTGTCTAGAATCCCAAGGATCGTAACAATATATCAAAATTTTGCTCGAAATCACACTGAAGTAGCCAAAAACAGACAAGTGATGAACCCTAGATGCAAGTCGGCATGGCCTTGGGCCCTTGAAGACCTTAGAGAAGGAAAACATGGCATTATAAGAGCCATTGGAGGCTTAGGAGTTGATAAGAGATCACCGGAGAAAACTAGAGAAAATAGGTCGGCGGTTAAAAGGGTTAGGGTTAGGTTGAGTTACTGAGAGAGGAGAGGAGATGAGAGAATACATAGATGGCGGTTTTAGGAGAATGAGATAGGGTTAGGGTCGTTTAGGATTACAAAAGGAAGGAGTTAATACGGGACATTTATCTCTTAGATCAATGGCCATGATTCAATTAGTTCTGGGTCGGGTAGGATGATTTAGGGTTTGGGTCAGGTAATTTAATACAAAATTCGGCTGGGGTTGGATTAAATTAAGGCTAAAATTGAAATGTAATATGGCTATATTTTAAATAGCCATTTTATCCCTATATAATTTATAATAAATAATTTATAATAAATAATTTCATGTACTAAAATAATTTTAAATAGATTTTCAACATTTTAAAAATATCGAAGGTCTATTTTACGCATATAAATATAATTATACGTTAATAGGGCTAATATTGCAATTATATGCAATTTAGCTTTAAAAATACAAAATACATTTAGAATAATGCATAAAAAATATTTTAATAAATATTTTAGCATAAATATAGCATTTAAATGACTAAATCACCACAATAATAATTTGAGGGATAATTATTGGGGATTTTATGAGTAAAGGGAAAGGAAGTAAATTAATTTAAAATCTTTAAAATCATAGGTAAATTATAAAAACCTTATGCATGCTTATATATGCATATATATGTTATTTTAAAATATTTATGCATATTAGAAAATATATACAAAAAAAATGGGTATCAACAGTTGTCCCTCTTTACTCGGGAAGGATGAAAGAGTTTTTGGGTAAAGAAATGATGGCCAATTTTGACCAGGTGGGATGTTTTGAAAGGAAGAGTTCGGACTTCGGTCTTCGAGTTGCCTACATATTCCTAATTTTACAGGAATCAGGAAATGTGTAGTTCTGGATTCATTGGTGCAATATACTGATGAAGTCGTTGCAAAAACTGACACGAGATGCAAAAACGGCTATGGTGAGCGGTTAAAGCCCCGATAGTTGAAGGAACTGGAGCTAGATCGCTCCTACTAGGATAGCGGTTGCATGCTAGTTACTTGAAGATAAAGATGCTACAAACATGTATTTGCGAAAAATTAAACATGATACAAATTCCCTTTGGACCGTGAAGGTTGTCTTCAGGCGGTTAAAGATGCGTCCTTAGACCATGACATCCTAGGCCATGAATATTTTGGTGAGAGATTTGCAAGCCAAGAAATGATGTTCTCGGGCCATGAAAATGGTACCTCCTAACCATGACACCTTTGAATAATTATATGCAAATTTGAGAGATCCTGAGGCCATGGCATGGTGTCTTCTGGCTATGAGGATGATGCATTTAGACTATGACTCCTTTGGATAGGTTGGCGATATTTCAGCCCCATGATATGCAATAATATGATGTTATCAAGACAATGCTTAGTCTTGTGAAATGGAGGGCAGAGCTTAGCCCGATTGGAAAGCAAATAAAGAGTATTTAGAAGTAAAGTAATATTCGTGCAAAGAGGGACATTTCTCAGTCCATGAAAATAGGGAGGTAGGACTTAGTCTTAATGCAAGTATGGATTCAAGGATTAAACTCATACAAATGTGGAGGCAGGGATTAGCCGCATGCAAATAACGGAGGCAGGGATTAGCCTCATGCAAGTATGGAGGCAAGGATTAGACTCATGCAATTATGGAGGAAAGGATTAACCTCATGTAGGTATGGAGTCAAGGATTAGACTCATGCAAATGAGGATGCAAGATTAGCCTTATGGAGTAAAGGACTAGACTCATGCAAATGTGGATTCAGGGATTAGACTTATGCAAATGGGGAGGCAGGGATTAGCCTCATGGAGTCAAGTATTAGACTCATACAAATATGTAGTCAGGGATTAGACTCATGCAAGTAGGGAGGTAGGGATTAGACTCATGGAGTCAAGTATTAGACTTATGCAAATGGGGAGGCAAGGATTAGCCTCATGTAATTATGGAGGCAAGGATTAGCCTCATGCAAATACGGAGGCAAGGATTTGCCTCATGGGACTGTGGAAGCAGGGATTAGCCTCATGGAATCAAGGATTAGACTCATGTAGATAGGGAGCCAGGGATTAGGCTCATGAAAATAGAAAGGCAGGGATTAGCCTCATGGAGTCGAGGATTAGACTCATGCAAGTATGGAGGCAAGGATTATCCTCATGGAGTCAAGGATTAGACTCACGCAAGTGGGGGAGGCAAGGATTAACCTCATGCAATTATGGATGCAAGGATTAGACTCATGCAAATGGGGAGGCAAGGATTAGACTCATGCGACTATGGAGGCAGGGATTAGCCCCATGCAGGTATGGAGTCAGGGATTAGACTCATACAAAGAGCAAGTACCAAATAAGAGTAGTATATGTCTTAGCTGGAGATATATTCGGTGTCTGATGGCCTGATTGATAGAAAATTATCTTTGTTTATACATGTTTTGTGAATACTATCATCACATCGAATGTGCTTGCGTTCAAAGAAAAATTGTAAGTTTTGTGGGCAAAAGGTTGGTTCGTGCTCCCATCGGCTGGCTTTGCTTTGCTCCGTTCTGAAAGCCTTTCGAGTTCCCCTGGGTGACACCTCACCGTTATGGAAATAGAATTTTCGAAAATATGCAATTATTGATAAAAGAAATAGAGTTGTTTTGGAAACATATTGATATATCAAATAATTTTTGATGAACTAGTGACTGTAACACATCTCGAGGGCAATTGCAGCTCTCTCATATTGGAATTTTGAGGGTCCTCAAAATTCTGCCCCAGTTTGGTAGATGATCTTTGATCGTTTGTGGATAATGGATATTGCTGGATCTTTTTTAGAATTTTGAGAATTCTTCTCAAAATTCTATCTCAGTTTCTTAACTGATTACTGACTTTCTAGCATGCGATGGCATTGGCTGGACTTGCTCCGGATTTTGAAGGTCTTCCTCAAAATTCTGTCCCAATTTCTGATCTTGGGGCAAAATGAAAATTTTATTATGATATGACCGAACCCATAATTCTACCTATGTATCCCCTCTTAAATGGTATTCAGGTCTAGTGTAGTTCAATTACATCATATGAAAAATGTAGATAATCTAAGCATAGTATCTCTTGACTGCATCTGAATTGATTGGCTTTGGCCAGATTTCTCCGTCCATTTCTGCAAGTATAAGTGCTCCTCCTGTTAGTACCCTGCGAACCATGTATGGACCTTGCCAATTGGGAGAGAATTTCCCTTTGGCTTCATCTTGATGCAGAAAGATTTTATTCAATACCAGCTGCCCTGGTGGGAACTGTCTTAGTTTGACTCTTTTGTTGAAAGCTCTGGACATTTTGTTATGATAAAGTTGGATGTGACACACTGCATTCATCCTCTTTCTATCGATAAGGGTAAATTGTTCATAATAACTCATTACCCACTTTTCGTCGCTGAGTTTAGCTTCCTGTATGATTCTCAAGGAAGAAATCTCTAACTCAGCTGGGATGACAGCCTGGGTACCATAAACCAACATGTAGGGAGTTTCCCTAATTGATGTGCGAATCGTGGTGTGTTACCCCAATAGAGCAAATGTAACTTCTCATGCCATTGTTTGTGGTTCTCTGCCATTTTCCTTAGTATGTTCTTAATGTTTTCATTGGCGGCTTCTACCAATCCATTCATCTGAGGTCTATAGGCTGTGGAATTCTTGTGCTTGATTTTGAAAGCTTCACACATAGCTTTGATTAGATCACTATTGAGATTGGCGGCATTGTTAGTAATAGTGGACTCGGGAACTCCAAATTGGCAAACAATACGATCCTTAAAAAAATTTGAGCCGACTTTCTTTGTCACAGCTTTGTAAGAGGCAGCCTCTACCCATTTTGTGAAGTAATCAATGGCTACTAGAATGAACCTATGTCCATTTGAAGCAGTGGGCTCAATTGGACCTGTAACATCCATTCCCCAAGCGGCGAATGGCCAAGGTGAGCTTGTTGCATTGAGCTCGTTCGGCGGCATTTCTATCATATCGTCATGCACTTGACATTGAAAGCATTTGCAAATATACTGGATGCAATTTGTCTCCACATCCAAAAATAACCGGCTCTGAGTATCTTCTTTTCCAAGATAAAATCATTCATGTGTGAGCCACAGTCCCGACATGTACATCCTCAAGTAGCTTAGAAGCTTCCTTTGTGTCAATATACCTTAGTAAACCCAAATCAGGAGTTCTTCTATACAAGTTTCCTCTGCTGTGGAAGAAGTTGTTTGACAATCTCCGGAGTGTGAATTTTTGGGTGTGATTTGCATGCTCCGGGTATTCTCCTTGATGTCATGAAACCAAGGCTTTCCATCCGTTTCTTCTTCAATATGAGCACAATATGCCGGCTGATTATGGATCTTCACCAGAATGGGATAGATATAATTCTTATCCGGGTGTTGTATCATAAATGAAAAGGTGGCCAATGCATCGGCAAATTCATTCTGAATTCTGGGCACATGTCGGAATTCTATCTCCGTGAACCTCTTTCTCAATTCTAGCACATGGTACAGATACGGCAATATCCTTGAATTCTTGGTGGCCCATTCTCCTTGTACCTGGTGCACAAGCAAATCTGAATCACCGATCACCAGCAGCTCCTAAATGTTCATGTCGACTGCCATGTTGAGCCCTAGTATGCAGGCTTCATATTCTTCCATGTCATTGGTGCAAGGAAATTTGAGTTTGGAAGATACTGAATAATGTTAACCTGTTTCTGATACCAAAACTGCTCCAATGACCACTACTTCAAAATTTTCTGCTCCGTCACAGAACATCCTCCAACCGTCATATGCTTCGGTAATGTTCTCTCCTATGAATGGCACTTATTCATCAGTAAAATACATTTTCAAAGGTTTGTATTCTCCTCCCACCGAATTTTTAGCAAAGTGATCCGCCAATGCTTGTCCTTTGACCGCCTTTTGAGTTATATATACGCTATCGAACTCACTTAATAGTATCTAATGTTTAGCTAACTTCCAAGTAGGCATGGGTTTTTGGAATATATACTTTAGATGATCCATCTTAGATATGAGGTATGTAGTGTGGGCACAGAAGTAATGCCTCAATTTTTGAGTTGTCCAGGTCAAAGCATAACAAGTTCTTTCAAGTAGAGAGTATTGTGCTTCGTAAGATGTGAACTTCTTGCTCAAGTAGTATATGGCCTGCTCCTTTCTTCATGTCTCTTCATGTTGTCCCAAAATACATCTGAAGGCTCCATCTAATACCGATAGATATATTAGCAAAGGTCGTCTAGGTTCTGGCGAGACTAGAACTGGTGGTGTGGACATGTATTCTTTGATATTATCAAAAGCTTTCTGACAATTCTCTGTCCCGCTGGTTCCGGCCTCTTTCCTCAGCATTTTGAAGGTGGGTTCACATATGACTGTAGACTGTGCTATGAAGCGACTGATATAGTTGAGATGTCCAAAGAATTTCATCACATCCTTCTTGCTCTTAGGTGGTGGCAACTCTTGAATAACTTTGACTTTGGACGGATCCAGCTCGATCCCTCGACGACTGACAATGATACCTAGTAATTTTCCTGCAGGAACCCTGAATGCACACTTTACGGGGGGTTCAATTTCAAATTGTACCTCCTTAGCCTGTCAAATAATTTCCTCAAGTCTGCTATATGATCTGCGGCCCTCTTGGATTTGATAATGACAATGTCCACATACACATCTATTTCTTTGTGTATCATATCATGGAAGATGGTTTTCATGACTCTCGTGTAAGTGTCCCAAGCATTTTTCAGACCGAATGGCATCATCTTGTAATAGTATACACCCCACGGTGTGATGAAAGTTGTCTTCTTTGCATCCTCTTTATCCATCCAAATCTGGTGATAACACTCGAAGCAATCTACAAAAGGGTTGGAGTTCATGCTTTGCGTAGTTGTCGATCAGGATGTGTATATTTGGAAGTGGAAGTCGTCTTTGGGACTTGCTCTGTTTAAATACTGATAGTCAACACACACTTTGACATTCCCATCTTTCTTCAGAACTAGCACAATGTTTGCTAACCAGGTTGGGTACTCTATAACCCTGAGAACTTTGGCTTTGATCTACTTAGTAACTTCCTCCTTGATTTTCAAACTCATGTCTGGTTTGAGCTTTCTGAGTTTTGTTTTACTGGCGGACACATGGTATTAGTAGGCAACTTGTTAGCCACTATGGAAGTGCTCAAACCGGTCATGTCATCATATGACCATGCAAAAATGTCCTCATACTCTTTTAGGAAATGAATGTACTCTTCCTTCTCTGTTGGTGACAAATGAATGCTTATGCGAGTTTCCTTGATGGGCTCAGCGTCTCCCAAATTTACTACTTCGGTCTCATCCATGTTGGACTTAGGCTTATTCTAAAAAAATTCAACCTCTCTGACAATTTCCACAGGTATCTCATCTTCTTCCTCTGAATCACTATTCTCATGTTGTGTTGCCTCATTACATGTCACAGTCACTGTTCATTAGGAAAATTAATAATAACACTATAGAAGGGAAATGTATAAAATAGTAATGAATAATGATAAGGACAAATGCATTTGATTAAAACCAAGAAAACTATTCAGACAAAGCTTGGCTCGATGAATCGAGCATTTATTTTGAAATAATTAAATCTTAAAACAAAATTACTGGAAATCATAAATGCCTAGAACGACTATAGATGTAAATTCTGCAAAACTACCCAGGGACTTAGCGGGCTAGGGATGGTGTGGCGGTCCAGTTTCTGAGAACGGTTCCATTATTCACGATTTGAATAGTGAGGCCTTCTTCCTCCTCCTCCTCAATTATAGCACTGCAGTCCATGTCTTCATCCTCCAAGAACAGATTCTTCAACCCAACTAGTGCTTCCTCTTCTGTAGGCCCCCATATTGTGTCAGTATGGTAAAAAGATTATTTCAAATGTGGCACTAACTTCTCAATAGGGTAATACGGTCCACTCCATGGAGGCAACCAATCATTATACTCTTGCCATGTATACTGGTATCCGAGCCCAAAAGTGGTACCATGACTTTTCAACTGTGTTGGTTTAGTGATGCCCTGGAGGTTCTTTCCCAACCCTTTGTCGATTTCATATCCAGACCATGCTAGTATGCTTTCTATTTTGTTACTCTACAACTTATCCTTCTCGATGGCATTGACCCGTTCAATGTGATGATAGGTTTCCCCTCCTAGCCTACTTCTACGTCTAATGGCCGGGGTGGTTTGACTAGTGTAGATGGGGTTACCCCCATCTCCGTAGATGATCACTTCCTGATGGTTCCATTCAAATTTCACGACTTGATGTAGTATGGAAGGCACGACTCCAGCAGCATGGATCTATGGTCGGGCCAACAGAAGATTATATAATGCTGGTATGTCGAGCACCTGAAACTCGACATCAAACCAAGTTGGCCCCATTTGCAAGCAAAGGTTGATTTCCCCGATCGTAGCCCTTTGGGACCCATCAAAAGCCTTCACATTCATCCTTCCTACCCGTATCTTGTGGAAACCTTTGTCCAACCTCTTCAGAGTGTCTAATGGACAAATATTTATGCTCGAACCTCCATCAACCAGGACCTGGCAATGAACTTGTCTTCAAATTGCGCTATGATATGCAATGCTCGATTGTGATTCAAACACTCAGGCGGTAGCTCATCTTCCTATAAGATAATATTATGGCTCTCCAGTGAAGCTTGATATGTGGGTGGAGGTGTTTGATATGTGAATGGAGGTGTTTGATAGGTAAACGGACATTTTGTGCCCTGAGCCACCGTTACTGTTCTAACCTTTTTCTTCTTTGATATGCCGCCTGATTGTAATTCCTTATTTGTGGCTTGCAGTGCCTCAAAATTCATTACCATCCCGCTCTTGATTCCTTCTGCAGTTCTTTCTCCAAGTTTGATGATATAAGAGAATTTGTAATTTTCGATAACCATCAACCTCTCATAATATTGTGGATCCTACGCCCTGACGAATAATTTATTCATCTGTTCTCCGTCCAAAGAGGGCCTGACCTTGGTTGCTTCCGACCTCCAACGAGTAGCATACTCACAAAAAGTCTCAGTAAGTTTCTTCTTAAGTTTTTGAATGTAGAAAGCATCTGGTGCATTTTCTATGTTAAACCTGAACCGATCCATGAAATCTGACGTCGTGCTTACCCAACTGGACCATTTCTTTGGACTTTGGTTGATATACCAAGACAAAGCATCTCTAGTAAGACTCCTCATAAAGAGCTTCATCCGGATTTTTTCATCTTTCCCAACCCCGACAAGTTTGCCAGAATAGGTCCTTAGATGAGCCTTGGGATCACCTGTGCCATCAGATATTTCAAACTTGGGAGGTTTTTACTCCTCTGGAAGATCGACATCCGGTTGTATGCACAGATTTTCATAGTTCAAACCTTCTATTCCTTTATTTCCTTCAACACCTTGAACTCGTCTTGTTAACTTCTTGAGTTCTTCAGCCTTGTTTTTTGATGAACAGGTCCTTTTCAGAGAATTCTGGTGTACAGGAGATCGGTTAGGTTGAATGAGGTATAGTTTCCACATATATAGGGTTGCTTTTCTAGGTTCCAGGAACTTGGGTATAATGATGGTCATTAGTGGAGTTTTGGGGATCAGGAATGAGTGGTGATGTGTTTTGGGGAGTGTGGTAAGCGGTGGTTGGTGGGTACTGAAGAGGTTGATGCTGATATTGTGGTGGAGCTGATAATGGGTTGGGATTCTAGGGTGGAGTTGCGTATTGACTTGGTGCGGGAGGATTTTGTGGGTGTTGATTTTGTGTGCTTTGAGGAGGTGTTGGGTTCATAGTGTTCTATTGGTTGATGTCAGGGACATTCAGAGTAAGTGACAGGTTTGACAAGTTGCGAACCTGCTCAAGTTCTCCTTGCAGTTCCAGTATCTTTTGTTCCAGTCTCAAAACCTGATCATTTAGGGTCGGAGTACTACGACCATCTAAAGTCTCTGTGTTGTCAATATTCTCCTTTCGGATCCCACTCAAGTCATCCATTTTTGCTTTTCCTCTGTCTTTTTTATTGCTTGGAGGAGGAGGATTTAGAGGGACTCTAGATCTGGTGTGATATGCTGATGAAGCCAGTATGAGTGAACCAACCTAAGGGGATGGAAATAACAAATAAAAATAAGCAAAAACAAAAAGGTAACAAGTCAGTGAGGATCCTGAAACATTTGCAGTATTTAAAAACATATTGCGGAAATATAAATTTGTATCATATTTTGGGAACTTCATTATGCCCGAGGTAGTCCTAGTGACAGATAAACTTGGAGAACCTTTAATGCCAATAGATGCTTGATTTCATAATATAAAAATAGACGAATCCTAAAATAACACTAAGATAATAATAAAAAATAAGTCACTACTGGCACTTGGCCTTATTACATTTTTAGGGAAAAGCAAATAAATCTAGCCTATTTGGTCCCCAAAGGATCTTTCCCATATTCAATCTTCTGAACTCCATCATATAGGTCCCCCAGCTTGCGCAGCCCCAGCAGCAAGTAGGCTCTGGACAGATCTCCTCCTCCAGCTCCTTCAGAGTTCTGGCAATTTTCAATCCTTTTGCCTTCAAGCTCAACTACTCCCCGCTCCAGATATTCCAGCTTCCTGTTGGAAGTGGCTGTCATCTCTTTCCATTCCTCGATCAACCTCACATACCTTTTATGCATTTCCTGATGCTCATTCTCAGAGTCTTAGACCCTCTTGCGCAACTAGTTGTACTTGACTTGAGCTTCAGCTTCCTCATCTACAATTTTGTTCCCTAGACTGGCCCTTGGTTTCACCATCTCTTTTAGATTGTCGTCTAACCATATCGGGTAGAGAGTCTCACACCCTGCATGATACTTGTTGGCTCAATGGTATTCTTTTCCACAAAGATTTTGCAGTACCACATGTGCTGAGCTTGGCACTTATAAGGGACATTGTCATCTTGAAAACCTGCCTGAAATGACTCATCTTGACAACCCTTGGTACAACCTATTTTTTGCCTGCTTGCTATATAACTCGCATAGGGACATATGGATATATCCCTCTCAACCCGATCAAAACCAAGTGTGAAGCATCCCTAGATTTGATAATAAACTCGTCTGTTGGGAACCATTCAAACATCTATTACACATGTTCCTCGACCAGATTGTCGAAGAACTCTACCCATTCTTTGGCACTTTCTGGCTGACCAAATCTATCTGGAATGTAAGTCATTTGCTTGGGGTGACGGAAGGCAATATGGTCGTTCCAAACTTCGCGGAAATTCCTGGCGATAGTGACCCTTTTGGAAATGTTCCAACAACCATAACTACAGCAACAAATTACAACCCTCGAAATGCTTGACCCTTTTTTGACAGTGCTCCAGATCCCTATAGATTTTGGGTATGATCATGGGCGTCACACCTCCTTTTTTACATACCCCGAAAGGGATAGTATAAGGGAGTTTTTACAATTAAAGTGGTATTATTCGAAATGAGATTATTTCATTCAATTTCAAAGTCGCCACTTAGAATAATTTAAGGTGTCCCAAGTCACCGGTTTATTTTAAAATATCAATTCAAGGAAATTTGACTTTATTTAATAGTCCGCGAATCAAAAATTCTACATGTTTTAACCTATTGTGTATTTTTAGCTTTTATAAGCGCTTTTAATTATTTTTAGGAAGATTCAATGCTATTTAAAAGCACGTCGTAAACCATGCTACATGAAATGAACCCGTGGTTCGCGACATGCTTTATGTAACATTATTAAAGATTGAAATTGTATCACATGAAATGTACACCCAGGATTTAGTATTTAAAAATCACAACTACGTCACGAGAACCGTACCCGTAGCTATGATGAAGTTTTTTATTAACGTGCCTAAAGAAACTAAGAAGATTCTATTTTTACTAGCAACATTTGTGAGGTCCATGGATGATTTAATTGATGGCACACCTCAAATCGTTTCTACAAGGGTTAACTCTTGACTTAATTTTATGAGGGCCATGAGTTAAGGGTTTTGTTTGGCATGTCACAACTCAATTGATTTTAAAAAGGGAGTTTATCTAAATAAAGCTAAGGATCCTTATTCAAGTTTAAACTAACATTTTCTTAAACTCAAGGTTGGACTTTTAAATTAACATTGAGCATTTATTTTGGGCCAAGACGTCCAACATTGGATTAAATCCAGGAAAACTGAGCTTTGAAAAGGTGGATTTAGGCTCCAAACATGGGCCCAATAGAACGCGTGTTCTAAGATGTCTTGTCTCTATTGGATTTTAACTAAGTGTTTGCCCACATTGGGCTTCAGGCTGTCCTAAATTCTATATGTGTTCTAGTTGGGCCTATATACCTTTGCATTTTTAGCCATAGCCTTATTCAAAACATATTTTTACAACATTATAGCTCAAATCACTTTCAAAGACAATGATCAGAATGTTAAGAAAAAATCAAAACATGTTTCAAATCCGAAATTAATTGTGCTACTATGATTTGCAAGACATAGGACATGTACTTATCTCATAATTCACAAGAGAAAGTATTCACAACTGGATCGAGCTATTGAGTTCAATGCCCAAGCCCAATAGCCTAGGCCCAGACTTGCTCGAAGGAATCCCAAACTTGGGTCTGGTTTCAAGTGTAGCCCAATTCATATTACATGCAACCATAAAACATGTTCACTACAAAAGAAATTCTAATATTGAAAGTCTGCTGATAGTCAAACGTAATTTAATCTTAATAGACCGTTTATAATATTAAAAGCCCAGGAATTTGTACAAGAAAAATTTTAATCCTAGCGAATCATTATCCTAATAGCCATCATAACCAAGAGCTAAAAAATGGAAAATTCTGAGATAAAAGGAAAATTTATTCTAGCTTCGAGTTCCTTCCATCCAAATTCTTCGAAACCAATACACAAGATTTGCAAGAGGCTAGCTATAGAGCTGCTTCTCACAAGCTAATGGTTTAAACTCCAACCCTGAAGTTTCTTTCTGCCAAATCAGCTTCTATTTTTAATAAGAATTTCATGGATTTGACCATGTGAAAAGGTCAGATTCACAAAATGCCTTTAGTTATACTAACCTACGACATTACAAGACCAAAACTTAAGCAAATAATGCAGCAACAGTTGTGATTCATGGGTTTAACCATGTTAAAGGTCAAACTCATGAACCAACATGGGTTTCAAACCCAAAGTCATGGCCTACTGCCTTGGGAAAATACCAGAATGGACCAAAAGGGAAGGAAAATGGGTAGTTTAATCCATGAATTTGACCATGTAAGGGTCAGACTCAATGAACAAATCAGGTTTAAAGTATGGGCGTCTAAACGTATCATCTAACTAATGCAAGAAGAAGTAGAAATGCATACTAGCTAAGATGATCAATGCTAAAGTGATATAAAGAAACAGAACCTCATGACATAGAACCAAAGGTATAAAAACTCACACATTTTAAAAGAGAAATAAATAAGCTTCAGTACTATTATAATTTTAGCATATAAACCATAGCAAGAATATAAAAATATTGGCAAACAAAGGACAGCTCATATTCATCTTAAATTTTATTTACAAGTACTTAAACATGGAAAGGATCATGTGTACCTTGAAACAATAATTAAAAAAAATAGCTAAAATAAAAGAAGACTGCTGGAAGAATTTCAGAAGTAGAAACAACAACAGTAATCAATACAACTTCAGCAACCAAGTGGATCACAAAGTTTCAAAACAGAAACCAACCACTTGAAAACCAGAAATCCCAACCAAATAACCCTAGAAAACTCTTTATTTTAGATCATTTCAATCTTGTTAACAAAAGGAAAGGTTTTTCTTACTTTTTGGAAGTTTTTCTGAGATTTTCTCAAATCTGAAATTTTCAGAGGGAAGAGGAATTTTATGTAGAGAATAATACAAATCATTGCTAATGATTGTCTCCATGAGTGTGATTGAATGCTTTCTATTTTATAGTGTGCACAAAAAGCATCAAAAGAAAGGAATATTCTAACCTAGTACAATATTTTTTTACAGCTATATGTCCTTTTTGCTTATCCAAAATCAGCATTTGCTAAGGATATGGACATTTGTCCTAAGTTCTAGAGCTTCCTGATTTTACCCAATGTGAAACTTCAGTTTTACCCTTTGAATTACCACATATTTCAGTTCTATCCTAAACTTTTAGGTTCATTTAAGTCCCTCAAGTTTCAATTTGTTGGCAAATCAGAACAAACAAGGACAAGCCTAGAAAGGATTAGAAATTTGGATCAAAATGCCGAAGAGGATCAAATGGATGCAATATAAACGAACTAACGAAAATGCTTAATTGATTAAACCTAAATCGGAAATGAGCACTTAAACAGTAATCAAAACAAAATCAAAGATGCAATCGCAAGGAAAACCTAGAATTCAACCTATATCATTTTATAAAACTTAAATTAATGATACAACAAAAGCCTAAGTACTTGTTAATTCACCTAGAACAAGATATTAGATCAGTCAAAGAAAATAGAACAATCATTTGAATTACCAAATCTCATAACTGAACACTATGCTAACTAAATTCGAGCAATTCGAAACATGCCTTTTTTTTAATCTAACAAACAAAAAAATAAATATCAAACAAAACTAAAGATCTATGAATCAAAAAGAAGAGAACCTAAAATAGCCCAACTAAAACATGCAACAAACAGAAACAAATAATAAGAAAAAGAAAAAAGATGATAGGGGTTCTGAAAAAAGGAAAAAAAAAAAAGCGAAAGGGTTTACCAGCTTATTTCTGGACAGACCAACAAAGCAAAACTGGACCAATCTTGGAATCAAAGGGCAATATGAACATTGAACTAGCATTAACTGATTGTTCTCAATGAGAACAGTCGGCTAATGAAAGTTTGGGGTTCAAATGCCCAACTCTGGCCAGAGAAAAAAAAAAGGGTACAAGCTCGGATAAAAAATTCAGAGATATTGGTTGGGGTTTTTGGGGAATTAGTAGTGGTTTAGGGTTCATAGGGGTGTGAGGATTGTGGAGTATGATTTTGGCGTGATTTTGAGGAGTTATG
>MU782629.1:79435-98608 GCA_026770625.1 Nicotiana glauca | reverse complement strand
TTTATAAAAATATCTGAAATATAATGCTATCTCAAGCAGTAAAATCAATTATACCATAAAAACCATAAGGTATCAGTTCATTCTCTTTTTAAAATAGTGGAAACAACAATTTCAACAATTTAGGAACAATCAAAAGTTTGCACCTCGGGCTCAATATCAATCTCTGACTATAGTAACAGCCACATGGGCTCACTCCCAACTTACCAGCACACAACATCAGCCCCTCGGGCTCACTCCCAGCTCACCAGCACACAACATTAGCCCCTCGGGCTCACTCCCAACTCACCAGCACAAACAACAGCCTCTCGGGCCCACTCCCAACTCACCTGGGTACCCTGCGCTCACTGGGGGTGTGTACAGACTCTGGAGGGGCTCCTATAGCCCAAGCGCAATATCAATAGGCCTAAAAGCCTTTACACATCACACACGAGGCTTGAAAGCCTCCTCACATAACACTCGAGGTCTGAAATCTTCCTCACATAACTCAACATATCCTCGCAGATGGCCCTCGGCCTCAATCAGTCTAGAAAATAGTTATAAGCCTCTTAGGCTTCAGTAAAACAATAATGCTCAGCTCGTTGACATTTTAAATATCATTTAATNCAATAATTCTTTATCAAATACGTGGTAAAATCAACAACCGGGACGGACCAAGTCACAATCCCCAATGGTGCTCTACCCCACGCTCATACCTAGCGTGTAAGTCACCACAATACAACACTATGATGTGCAAGTCTGAGGTTTCAAACCCTCAAGACATCATTTACAAGTATTACCTACCTCGAACCGGCGAAATCTCAAGCTCGTGATGCCTTTTCCCCTCAAATTGGCCTCCACACGCGTCGAAACTAGCCAAAAATAGAGCGAATACATCACAATATGCAAATGGGATAATACCCAATCGAAAACAATCGAGTTATAGAAAAAACCTCGAAACTAGCAAAACCCGAGCCCCGGGCCCGCTTCTCAAAAAATTATGAAAATTACATTTTAGGAATCCTCGTCTCGTCATGAGTCCGTACATACCAAGAACTCCCAAATCCAAGCTCAAATGACCTATCAATTCCAAATTTAAAATATTTTTGCTTCAAACCCTAATTTCTTACAATTTGGCTATAATCTCTTGAATTTCAAGGATGATTCTTATATATAATCATGTATTTAACTCATAAAACTTACCTCTAATGATTCCCAGTTGAAGCCCCTTGAAAACCCTTAACAAATGCTCCCAAGCTCGCTCAAAATGGTGGAAATGAGCTTGGGTTCGCGGATGAAATGTTATAAACCATTCTGACATTTTCGCTTCTGCGGTCCCGCTTCTGTGGATTCCTGACCGCTTATGCGGTTTCACTTAAATTCCAATGGACCGCTTCTACGGTCTTTTACCGCTTCTGCGGTAACCGCCTTTGCGATCAACGGACCGCTTCTGCGGTCTTAACCAATTAGCACTAGACCGCTTCTGCGGTCTTAACCAATTAGCACTAGACCGCTTCTGCGGTCAAATACCGCTTATGCGGAATATAATCCGCTTTTGTGGAAAAATCCCAGGCCTCAAAGGGCCGCTTCCGCGATCATCCAACCACATCTGCGGGACCGCTTAAGCGGCTCTTCAACCGCAGATGCGGAAACAACAGAAGGTTCACAACCTGCTGCAATTCCAAGCATCTCAACTCCCGATTCATCATCCGAAACCATCCTGAGCCCCCCGGGGCCCCAACCAAAAACACCAACCCACTCCAAAATATCATACGAACTTGTTCCAATCATAAAAACATGTCCTTTAACACAAAAATCATCAAATCACGACGGATTCAAGCCTAAATTTCTCAACTTCTTCCAAAACTCGCATTCTATCCAAAACCCAACCAAACAATGTCCGAATGACCTGAAAATTTGCAGACAAGTCCAAAATCACTAACAAAACTACAGCAACTCTCAGAATTTGATTTCGACTCCCGGATCAAAATATCACCTATCAACCGGAATTCACCAAATTTCCAGCTTTGCCAATATAGGCTAACTTCTTCACCGGACCTTCAAAATTACTTCCGATTGCGCTCCTAAGCCTTAAATCATCTTCCGGAGCTAACCAAACCATCGGAATTCAATTTTGAGCCTTCTAACTCATAAGTCAACATTTGGTTGACCTTTCCAACTTAAGTCATCTTAAAAGAGACTAAGTGCCTCATTTCTTATCAAAATTATTCCAATTAAATTCTAACACACCCAATACCGACGATGGGACATAAAGCAACACAATAAGGGGGAAACAGGCCAGTAATACCTGAGACGACGGGTCGGGTCGTCACAAATATAACAAATGCACTTGAACAGTAATCAAAACAAAATCAAAGATGCAATCGCAAGGAAAACCTAGAATTCAACCTATATCATTTTATAAAACTTAAATTAATGATACAAAAACAACCTAAGTACTTGTTAATTCACCTAGAACAAGATATTAGATCAGTTAAAGAAAATAGAACAATCATTTGAATTACCGAATCTCAGAACTGAACCCTATGCTAACTAAATTCGAACAATTGGAAACATGCCTTTTTTTAAATCTAACAAACAAAAAAACAAATATCAAACAAAACTAAAGATCTATGAATCAAAAAGAAGAGAACCTAAAATAGCCCAACTAAAACATGCAACAAACAGAAACAAATAATAATAAAAAGAAAAAAGATGATAGGGGTTCTGAAAAAAAAAAAAAAAGCGAAAGGGTTTACTAGCTTATTTCTGGACAGACCAACAAAGCAAAACTGGACCAATCTTGGAATCAAAGGGCAATATGAACATTGAACTAGCATTAACTGACTATTCTCAATGAGAACAGTCGGCTAATGAAAGTTTGGGGTTCAAATGCCCAACTCTGGCCGGAGAAAAAAAAAGGGTACAAGCTCGGATAAAAAATTCAGAGATATTGGTTGGGGTTTTTGGGGAATTAGTAGTGGTTTAGGGTTCATAGGGGTGTGAGGATTGTGGAGTATGATTTTGGCGTGATTTTGAGGAGTTATGATTTTTTGGTTTGAATCTTAGATTTGAAATTCGGGGCATCTAAGAGTGATTCGAGGGGATTAGCTTGGGGATTTGTTAAGTGGAGACGAAGGGGAGTTTGGGGTGTTGACTTGGGGTCATTTGGAACAGTTAGGATTTTGGCCATGATTTTGATCCAAGATTCGAACAACTAGATAGTGATTCAAAGGAAAAGGATTGGAGATTTGGAGTGAGGAGGTTGTGAGGGTTTCAGGGTGTAAATTTTGGGGAGATTGGTGGTGGTCCGCCGCCGTGAGGCGATTTTCGGCCAGCAGACCACAATAGAATAGTGCGGAGCCGACGAAGGGTTAGAAGGCGGGTAGGGTTTAGTATTTGGGAGAGATGAGAGAGAGGGATACGTCTTTGGGGTTGGGGGATCTGTTCGAACAGTTAAATATAAATTGACTGGCCAGTTTCGAGCCATTGGATCATAAGTATTCGACAATTGTGATTTGTGTCCTATGAAATGAGGTCATTTGGTTAACGGGGGGATGGACCGGGTATGGTTATTTGGGCCTGGGTTAATTTGGATGAGTTTTTGGAAATATTTTTTCCGGCTGGTTTGGATATTAAGATCAGTCAAATTCAAAACAAAAATCCAATCTTTAAATTAACCCTTTTTATTTCCTTTTCTTTTCCTCTTTTTTTTAATTAAAAAAAATCCTAATTTTAGGAACCTCCCAAATTATATAAATTGTAAAATTAAACCAATTACCTAATTAAAAAAATTATAAAATTCTCTTAATTCTAAATTAAAAGAGAAAAATCAATAATCTAAAAATAAAAGAAAAAATATAAAAATGGGCCATTTTTGTAATTTTCATTTTTGAGAAAGCAAATAATTAACTAATTAATTCTAAAAATGTAAACACAAGCCTAAGTCCAATGCATGATATTTTTGGTATTTCTTCATAATTTTTAATAAAATTAAACGTGCACAGAAATGCGAACAATTAATAAAATTCTACGAAAATTCCTAAAAATGGAAAATAATTAAGAAAACATCTATTTTCTTGGGATTTTATAGGAGTATTTCGTATAGGGAAAATATCACATATTCGCTGTTGCCCCTTTTTGCTCAGAAACACGAAATGTTTTAGGGCAAAGATAAAATGAGCAAATATGAGGGATTTGTGCCCATTTGAAACTCCGTGAGAAGCATCGTTTGAAGACTTTTAACCAAACCTTGCTTCAGAGGTTGCCTAAATATCCTTGGCTTTAAAGGAATTAGGTCAGTGTAGTTCTGGAAGCTTTGGTAGCTGGGGCTACTGGTAAATTGTGATTTCACTGTTGTTGCTGCTATTTCTGCTTCCTAAGCTCCTTATTGTACCAAGATGAAAAGCTAAACTAGCTAAGCCTATCAACTACGAGTTACAAGATTCCTATATATAAACCTTCTAAAACTTGATCTTGAGGCTCGGATGGTTCATCCTGTGGACTCTGATCTGAATCTTGATGCTTGTTAGCTGCGACTGCTGGTTCATTCTCCTTCAGCTCCTTGGATCAAGGCGGGACATGCGAAGCTTGTGACTTTAATCACATCTTGAGCAGTCTGTATCTTTTCTCCGCTTCTACACTTACATTTCACTTTTTTTCTTGTTTCTTCTTTTCTTTTATTTTGGGTTGAGACTTTTCCTTTTGGTCATCTCAAACCTTGTGCCTCACGGTGAAAACCTATTCAGGCACCAAAGCAAACGAACGAACGAAATTTTCTGCCCTAGTTTTCACTAGAAATATTTTGTGAGTTATTGTAACAAAATCTAAACTATTTCTTTATTGAAATCAATAAAATTGGGATTGCGTATCCTTGAGAAAAAGAGATTAGGGAGTGGAGCCATGTATCTAAAAGGAATCAAATAGGGATCGGAGGCCCTAAGTTGGAAAGATTACCAGGTTATGCTGGCATCAACTAGGGAGTGGGATCCTATATTGAAATGACTACCAGGTTATGCTGGCAGGGTCACCAGGTTATGCTGGAAGGTCCTCAGGTTATAACGGGGAAAGTTATTGGGTTATGCCGGTAAGGTCCTCGGGTTATGCCGGGGAGGTCATCTGGTTATGCCGAAAAAGGTCCTCAGGTTATGCCGGGGAGGTCATTGGGTTATGCCGTAAAGGTCCTTGGGTTATGCCTCATAAGCTCATCGGGTTATGCCGGAAAGGTCCTCGGGTTATTCCAGGGAAGGTCATCGAGTTATGCCAGAAAAAGTCCTCAGGTTATGCCAGGGAGGTCATCGGTTTATGTCGGAAAGGTCCTCGAGTTATGCCGGGGAGGTCTACGAGTTATGCCAGAAAAGAAAAAAGGTACTCGGGTTATGCCGGGGATGTCCATAGGTTATGCCGGGAATCAACAAGGGAGAGGAGCCCTGTAATGGAAAAGACTACCAGGTTATGCTAGTAGTGATTAGGGAATGGGACCCTATGTTGAGAATACGTAGCTAGAGATTGGGGACCCTAGGCTACCATGATTTTGAATATTTCTTCTTCTATTCTTTCTTCTTTGTTTCCTTCTTCCTCTCTTTTACTTCACTTTTTTATTTTATGAATGAAGAGTTTTAGAAGGAGTTCCCTTTTTCGTGTCCACTTTTGCTGCAAAAATGTTTTGGTTTCTTCGTAACTTATTTTTATTGCACCTGCTTCTTGCAAAGTTGTCTTGGATTGCACATGTTTTCAAATCAAAGAACAATTTGTAAATTTGAAACGGTGGTTGGTTTTGTGGCCTTGATTTTTTTGGGTTACTTGAACTCAGCCGAACTCTTTTGATGAAAATATCTACTGGTTGCTGTCTTTCTAGAGAATGATCTCTCTTCTAAATTAAGGGATCGTAACTTTTCCAAAATTTCACATGATGGTTAACTTGTGTGGGGCTTTGGTCTTTCTTATTTTGACTTTGGATTTATTTTCTTTTCAACAATTTTGACTCTGGATCATCGGCCATCATGGCCAGTCGAGATCGACTTGATGTACCTACTGAAGATGGGTGCCTTTCCGTGAATTCAGTTTTTGTTAAGCGAAAATCTGTAAAACCAATCATGACATCTTTTCTTTGTATTAGTTTCGGAGGAGGATTAAACCAAAAGGGATTCAAAGAAAAGTAAACAAAGGACATGATAATGAATTTTAACGAGAAGGGTCCCTTTCGGGGGGAGAAAGAAGGACTTATCTAGAGTCTATGCAGACTTCAATATACATGACAAGCTTCTTAGACTGGATACCCGATCTACAAAACTATCCAATCTCCCATAAACCCATCATGACTCATGTTTTAAAATCGAGAAACCTCACTAGGACTCTATCAGTGCAAATAGTTGTATGTTTTTCCTTCTTTTTCGATCAATGGCGCCATTTATGGGTTTTCGCCAATTGACCTCTCTCATTTCTCTTCTTACCATTGCGTTATAGTTTTCTTTGTGAGTTTTCACTAGCAAAACTCTCTCATTTTAGTTTCTCTGCTCACCATCGCCTTACGGTTCCCGTATGGGTTTTCACCAATAAGACTCTCTCATTTTATTTCTCTCATCTTGTTGCATTAGATCCAAGTGACCCTTGAACATTCTCACCGATTGATCAGAAGGACTTTGAATAGGATTTGGGGTAAAAGGAATTTGGATTGAATTACAGCTTTGGAACCATTTAGGCGGGATCATCACCGAACCATTATAACATCTGCCCTAGTTTCACTTTTGGGAAAATTTGGATTTTTGTTTTGGTGTGACTGAAACCCAAAGAGAGGCTGCCTACATATCCTTTCAGAATCAAGTCGAACGTAGTTCAGCGAAACTTTGTTTTGTTGATATTTTTTGTTTTTCTTTTTTTGTTTTGTTTTCTTTGCTCTTTCTTTTTCCTTTCCTTTTTTCCATTTTTTCTTTTAATTTTCTTTGTCTTTTCTTCCTTTCCTCTTTTGTGTCATTATTTTATTTTTCTTCCTTTTTTTCTTCTTTTTTCATTTCATTTTTCAATAGCACTTCCAGGTTCCAATGAGGGTAATCAAAGAATGGGAGCCGGCTCAAAGGGTTTGCAAATGGTTCATAGTGATTGGGTAGCGAAGCAACTACGAAGATTCTATTTTTACTTGCAACATTGTGAGGGCCATGGATGATTTAATTGGTGGCAGACCTCAAATCATTTGTACAAGGGTTAGCTCTTGACTTAATTTTATGAGGGCCATGAGTTAAGGAGTTTTGTTTGGCATGACACACCTCAATTGATTTTAAAAAGGGAGTTTATCTAAATAAAGCCAAGGATCCTGATTGAAGGTTAAACTAAAATTTTCTTAAACTCAAGGTTGGGCTTTTGAATTAATATTGAGCACTTGTTTTGGGCCAGGACGTCCAACATTGGATTAAGTCCAAGAAAAACCTAGCTTTGAAAAGTTGAATTTGGGGTCCAAACTTTGCCCAGCAGAACGCGTGTTCCAAGGGGTCTAATCTCTATTGGATTTTAACTAAGTGTTTGCCCATTGGGCTTTAGGCGGGCCCAAATGTTATGTGTGTTCTAGTTGGCCCTATCTACCTTTGCATTTTTAGCCATAGCCTTTTTCAAAACATAATATTACAAAATTATATCTCAAATCACTTTCAAAGACAATGATCAGATTCTTAAGGAAAAATCCAAACACGTTTCAAATCCGAAATTAATTGCGCTACTATGATTTGCAAGACATAGGAAATGTACTTATCTCATAATTCACAAGAAGAAGATATTCACAACTAGATCGAGCTATTGAGTTCAATGCACAGACCCAATGGCCTAGGCCCAGACTTGCTCGAATGAATCCCAAACTTGGGCCTGGTTTCAAGTCTAGCCCAATTCATATTGCATACAACCATAAAACATGTTCACTAAAAAAGAAATTCTAATATTGAAATTCTACTGATAATCAAACGTAATTTAATCTTAACAGGTCGTTTACAATGTTGAAAGTTCAGGAATTTGTACAAGAAATGGTTTTAATCCTAACGCATCATTATCCTAATAGCCATCATAACTAAAAGCTATAATAGGAAAATTCTGAAAGTAAATAAAAGGAAAATTTCTTCTAGCTATAAGTTCCTGCCATCCAAATCCTTCTAAACCAATGCACAAGATTTTTAAGAGGCCAGTTACAAAGTTGCTTCTTATAAGCTGATGGTTTAAACTCCAACCCTGAAGTTTCTTACTGCCAAACCAACTTCTATTTTTACTAATAATTTCATGGATCTGACCATGTGAAAAGCTCATATTCACAAAATGCCTTTAGTTACCCTAACCTACTACATTATCAGACCAAAACTTAAGCAAATAATGAAGAAAAAATTGTGATTCATGGGTTTAACTATGTTAAAGTTCAAACTCATAAACCAACATGAGTTTCAAACCCAAAGTCATGGCCTACCGCCTTGGGGAAATAGCATAATGGACCAAAAAGGGAAGGAAAAGGGGCAGTTTAATCCATGAATTTGACCATGTAAGGGTCAGACTCAATGAACAAACTAGGTTTTAAGTATGGGGGTCTAAACGTATCATCTAACTAATGCAAGAAGAAGCATAAATGCGTACTAGCTAAGATGATCATTACTAAAGTCATATAAAGAAACAGAATCTCATGACATAGAACCAAAGGTACAGAAACTCACACATTTTAAAAGAGAGAAAAAAGCTTCAGTACTACTGTAATTTTAGCATATAAACCATAGCAAGAATATACAAATATTGGAAAACAAAGGACATCTCATATTCATCTTTAATTTTCATTTACAAGTACTTAAACATGGAAAGGATCATGTGTACCTTTAAACAACAATTGAAAACAACAGTTAAAATGAAATAAGACTGCTGGAAGAATTTCATAAGTAGAAATAACAATAGTAATCAACACAGCTTCAGCAACCAAGTGAATCCAAAAGTTTCAAAACTGAAACTGACCACTTGAAAACCAGAAATCCCAACCAAATAACCCTAGGAAACTTTTTATTTCAGATCATTTCTAGCTTGTTAACAAAAGGAGAGGTTTTTTTGGATGTTTTTCTAATATTTTCTCAAATCTAAAATTTTTAGAGAAAAGAGGAATTTTATGCAGAGAATAATACTAGTAATTGCTAATGATTGTCTCCGTGAGTGTGATTGAATGATTTCTCTTTTATAGAGTGCACAAAAAGCATCAAAAGAAAAGAATATTCTGACCTAGTACAACATCTTTTTACAGTTGTATGTCTTTTTTCCTTATCCAAATCAATATTTTCTAAGGATAGGGATAGTTGTCCTAAGTTCTAGAACTTCCTGATTTTACCCAATGTGAAACTTTAATTTTACCCTTTAAATTACCAGCTATTTCAGTTCTATCCTAAACTTTAAACTTTTAGGTCATTTAAGTCCCTAAAGTTTCTATTTATTGGAAAATAAGAACAAACAAGGACAAGTCTAGAAAGGATTGGAAATTTAGATCAAAATGCCTAAGAGGATCAAATAGATGCAATATAAAGAAACAGGTGGAAATGCTAAACTGATTAAGCCTAAACCAGAATTGAACCTAACAATTAATGCACTTCAACAATAATTAAAACAAAATCAAAGATGAAATCGCAAGGAAAACCTAGAATTCAACCTATATCATTTTGTAAAACTTAAAAAAAATGAAACAACAACATCCTAAATACTTGTTAATTCACATAGAACATGACATTAGATCAGTTTAGGAAAATAGAACAATCATTTGAAGTATTGAATCTCGTGACTAAACCCTGGGCTAACTAAATTTGAGCAATTGGAAACATGCTTTTTTTTTTTAATCTAACAAACAAAAATACAAATATCAAACAAAACTAAAGATCTGTGAATCTAAAGAAAGAGAACCTAAAATAGCCCAAATAAAACATGCAACAATCATAAAAAAATAATAATAATAAAAAGAAAAGAGATGATAGGGGTTCTTAAAAAAAGGAAAAAAAGAGCGGAGGGGTTTACCAGCTTGTTTCTGGACAGACCAAACAAAGCAAAACTGGACCAATATTGTCAAAGGGCAATACGAACATTGAACTAGCATTAACCGACTGTTCTCAATGAGAACAGTCGGCTAATGAATGTTTGGGGTTCAAATTCCCAACTCTAGCTGGAGAAAATAAGGGTACAAGCTCAGATCGAAAATTCAGAGATATTGGCTATGTTTTTCGGGGAATTGGTAGTGGTTTAGGGTTCATAGGGACGTGAGGATTATGGGATAGGATTTTGGGGTGATTTGGAGGAGTTAGAGTTTTTTTGTTTTGAATCTTAGATTTTGAAATTCGGGGTGTTTGAGAGTGATTAGAGGGGATTAGCTTGGGGATTTGTAAAGAGGATATGAAGGGGAGTCTGGGGTGTTGACTTGGGGTCATTTGGAATAGTTAGAGTTTTGGCCGTGATTTTGATCCAAGATTCGAACAACTCGACAGTGATTTGAAGAAAAAAGATTGGAGATTTGGAATGAGGAGGTTTTGGGGGTTTCAGGGTGTAAATTTGGGGGATTGGTGGCGGTCTGCCATCGTGAGGTAATTTTCGGCCGGTGAACTCTGGCGGAATAGGGCAGAGCGGCAAGGGGTGAAAGGGCAGCTAGGATTTGTTATTTGGGAGAGATGAGAGATAAGTATGAGTCTTTGGGGTTAGGGGGATATGTTCGGACAGTTAAATATAAATTGACTATCCAACGATTGTGATTTGTGGCCTATGAAACGGGGTCGTTTGGTTAAAGGGGGCTGGACCGGGTATGGTTATTTGGGCCTAGGTTAATTTGGACTGGTTTTGGGTAACTTTTTTTTTTGGGGCTGGTTTGGATATTAAGATCATTCCAATTTCAAAACAAAAATCCAATCTTTAAATTAACCCCTTTTTATTTCCTTTTCTTTTCTTTTTCCTTGCCTATTTTTTTTAATTAAAAGAAATCCTAAAAAATTAAAATCCCAAATTATCTAAATTATAAAATTAAATCAATTACTTGATTACAAAAATTATAAAACTCACTTAATTCTAAATTAAAAGAGAAAAATTAATAATCTAAAACTAAAAGGAAAAATGTAAAAATGGGCCAAAATTTTGATTATCATTTTTAAGAAAGCAAATAATTAGCTAATTAACCCTAAAAATGTAAAAACAAGCCTATGTGCGATTCATGGTATTTTTGGCATTTTTTCATGATTTTTAATAAAATTAAACATGCACAGAAATGCAAACAATTAATAAAAGTTTACAAAAATTCTTAAAAATGGCAAATAATTAAGAAAAAATCTATTTTCTTTGGATTTTATAGGAGTATTTCGTATAGGGCAAAAATCACATGCTCACAATGGGGACTATGGTATACGTATATCCATTAATCCCTTTCTTCAAAGGCTTGGCCATCATGGCCAACCTAGTATGGATTATTCCCTTTTTCATTGGGAACACTATTAGGCCTAGGAATCACACAATGAATACAAACACTCTGCGGTGGATGTGACCCAGAGAAGTGAGTGATATCTCATCATGGTAAGTACGGAAAGAGTTGTTATGGCCATACCTCTCGTACAAAAATTTGAAAGGTATATAAGATTCATTCAAGAACACTAGGTCGACATTCTTCTTCAGCCCCATCATCTTCAAACATCCCCTGCCCATACGGTTTTTCGGTACCAATAGCACGAGATTGTCCCAAGTCAATCCCGCAAGCCCGATAATTTCCTCTAGAAGCAGTGTCATTTCTATGTCGCCGAAATAAAACACAACCCTTTCAATATCCCAAAATAAAGTGGCAGCCTCGATCAATTTGTTGCTTGGCTCAATATCTAGCAAGGAAGGCAGGTTACCCAGGTACTTTTTCACATGTTTCTTGTGACTTGAGGAAAGGTCCTCCCACCAATCTAGCAACAATGGTGGGATATTGCTAACCATACCTAATCTGGGACCTCGTGCCTCATTTCTACAAAACAAAATGGGTTAGACCTTACCCCCCACCAGACTCGACTATTTATACATTTATGATCAATATATCGGCATTTAGTTCTCCAAATTAATGCATAGAATGTGGTTGTGACCGTTGGGATTATGGAAAATCCGATGGACTTTGGATAAGTCTTATCTTAAAGAATCATTATGTGGACAACACAACTGATCCGACTAGTTTTGACCATGATGCATGCACAATTTTAACCAGAGTAAGGTTTCAATGGGGTTTTAGACTGATACCCTCAAGCGAACAACTCGAGGGGGAAGGCACAGAACCATCGACTGCACCGC
Source organism: Nicotiana glauca (assembly GCA_026770625.1). Classification (NCBI taxonomy): domain Eukaryota; kingdom Viridiplantae; phylum Streptophyta; class Magnoliopsida; order Solanales; family Solanaceae; genus Nicotiana; species Nicotiana glauca. Next base: position 86,347 of record MU782629.1, on the reverse strand, counting down.
TGATCGACTGATTTTACCACAAATAAGCCTTTCCGAATTTAAGGATAGTAAATAGGAAGAGCGAAACCACTCATTAAAGCGTTGCTATAGGATTTGATACGCACGGGTGGAATATGATGTGGAGCATGATTTATGCAGCAATTAATAACATGTATTCAAGTATTTGCATGTATGGAAAATAAATACAACATTTAAATAATTGAAAGACAGTTATAGGAAAAGAAAACAAAGAGATAAGTTAGTTTCAGGGATAAAGAACCATAAACGCTTAAAAATGGACAGCTAAATTCAAATAAGGGAGAAGGGTACGGGATAAAGCATGCTTGGACTAATTTGGAAAAAGATAAGTCCATTATGGTAAGAGACTAAAGGTATCCTCAGCAGAGTCGACATGCTGTCGCGCCCCCTTTTTTCCCCTCCGCAGAGAGAGAAGTCCGGGTTTTGACGTTCATGAGGGTAATAACTCCATTCCTTGTTGGGAATTGGGTATTAGAAGAGTCGCCACTTAATGGGTTATGGTGCGTTAGGGCAACTAGAGCTATTAACTCTTAGATTGATTTGCATTACCAGAGATTAGGGTAAGGGCTCGAAATAAACTCGAGGGAAAGATGTTAGGCACCCCTCTTGGTCCATAACTATGGGTCCTGACTAAACTTATATTTACGAATTATTCTATTAACAAATAAATAATTGAATCAAATAAATATACAAGTAAAGCACATTATATAACTCAAATAATAAGATAAAGACTTTTAACAAGTTATACACATAAAGGAAAGTTTTAAACAAAAGGAATTTTGGGAAAAAAGGAGTCCTAGGTTGGTTAGCCTACAGGATCACCCCACACAATGTCTAGTAAACACTTCTCAATGATGGGCTACACGTGACATTAGCGCGTAGCCATCATATCCCATATCTACCCTTTTAACCCCTTTAGTGGTTATTAATGCGAGTGTTGATCAATGATCTATATTGCGTCCTGTTACCCATCCCTTCTTAATAGTCCTGGAGGGAATTTAGGACCTCTACCTATAGGTAGTTCTAGACAGACCCCTAAGGTTTTAAAGGTGAAAATACTAAGGCGACATGCAAGAACAATTAGGACCTTAGCACATAAAAAAGCAATTAGAGGTTTGAGTTTACCTCCTCAAACAACACACATAAGTAGCATGACTCAAACACAAATAAGGGCCTTTTGTTAAATGGTATCCTAAGACATAATGTCTAAGTGAATATCAAGACACAGAAGATAGGCAGTTTATAAATTTAGAAGTAATGGCCCTATCAGTTTGCCTACTGATTTTTTTAAAGCCTGTCAAAAAATCAGAACGACATTTAAGTAACAGAAACAGTTTCAGAGTTACAGGATTTTGAAAATGTTCTATAGGCTTGCCTATACGCGAAATACTGATACCTACGTTTTATAGTAAAACAAGGCAGTTTTTTTTTTAAATAGACTCTTAAACCCTTATGGACATGCTGACTAATGATAGATTAAGGCAGTTCTTTTAAGAACTCATTTTAGGGAAAATAAACCACTAATTAAACTACTTTCGAAGTGAACTATTCATGGACTGAATTGATTTATTTAAACAAACTGGTTTAAATCCATAGGCAGAATTTCTAGTGTTGTTCTCTATATGCATAATATCTAATTGTTTAAAACTGATTTTAGAAGCTTGGAGGCATGATAACAAATAAAACACGTGTAAACACTCGTTATAACATAAGTTAAACTAGACCATATCCTATAGGCATGGCATCTACTCCTAAAGTGGACTTTAAGACCTATAAGCAGGATTTCTATTATTCGAACCACTCGAAACATATAGGCATGATTTCTAATATAGTAAGGCAAACATAGAAAATATATAAAGTCCTATAGGCATAGTTTCTACTTGGTAAGGCAAACATAGCAAAATATAAAGTCTTATAGGCATGGTTTCTACCCGTGTTACCCCACAAACATGTAACTACCCACCTTTTTCACTAGTTACCCTGATATTCGTTTAAAACTTATTATATACCATATGAATGAATTACATAAGTAGATAAGAAAAAATAAGAAGTTATTCTATAGGGAGCGTACAAATAGGCTCAGATTTCCAAAGTGTCCAACAGCCTCAGATGCCCAAATTCCATAAATAGTGTCATTGTCTAGGTGCATCAAAGTTCTCTAAGGATCTCAAGGATCCTGGGCAGTGCTTACACCTAAACTTGGTAACCAAATTGAGTAAGTGCAGTGTGGAATGGCCAGCCTCAGTATGCCAGAGTTCAGAGGGTTCTCAAGAGGATCCCAAGGTTGTACACACACTAGAGGGGGCAGAACCTAGTGACTTAGGAGTAGAGTGAGAGCGCTTGACACAATTTGAGAGTTTTTGTTGGGAAAATAGTGTTGAAGAGATTTGCTTGAAATACTCTTGTAAATAAGAAGGTTTTTTAGTAAAACAACTTTTGAGAATAGCCAAGCAACTTAACAAACAACAGGTCAGTCAAGTAAGTTCAGCAAACAATCAGGGAACAAGTCTCCACACAAGGTCAATTGGGGGTTGGGGATAAATAGGCAGGTATGATGAACACATAACAGGCAGAAGTCCCTTGTCCTTAGTGCAGGTAGTAAGACATAGATTCAGGAGTGTCAATTAGAACACAGTTACAAAACTAGAGATGCCTAGGGAGATTCATAGGAATTGGGAGGTAGTAGGGTATAGGATTTTATACTAAATATTACTGAGTATAATATTAAGAAAACTTGGGGCAATAACCCCATAAGTGCACACTACAAATAGTAGACAAGCATTAAACAGAGCAGAATCAAACTACTAGTTCATAAGAGCATGCTGAAGCAAAGAGACTAATTACATGTTGAACAGCAAAACCATATGTAGAAAGAAATTAAGAACATGATAAACTGAAGTAAATAAATAAACATATTGCTTTTGGGCTTTAATTGAAATCAGAGCATACCAATATAGAGATAGTAAACACAAGATGAAGAACAGGATAGCATAATAATTAGCCTTAGCTTACAGCCCGCTAATTTAAATGGTAGCAAGTAACAAAGAAAGAAAACAGAAAGCTTTTAGGGTGAGAGAGAGAGAGAGAGAGTGAGTTTTTAACCAATGTGTTCGTGTGCTTGTGTTAATGCGAGAGTGTGTATATATAGTAGTTCGAAATTAGATAAAAATAAGAAAAGAATCATAGTAGCATATTAATTATGGAACCAAATACTAATCAAAATCAAATCAATGCAACTACTCCTTTAATTAAGGGGTAATCAACCAACGGTAATAGGCAGAAATGATTAAGGAAAGAAATCAAGTAGAGCATAAGGTACAAAATAGACAATTAGGGGTAAGTATACAGGGGTTCAATTAAGGAAACAACTAATAAAGAATCAGTAAAATACTCGGTTAACCAAATAAGGTAAGAAAACAAAATAAAGTTGCAGAATATGGAAATAATCGAAAATCAACATACAGTAAATCATGAAATCAAGGATTCGAAATTACTGATTTAAGGAGAGTAACATAGGTTCCCATGAATAAACAAATAAACAAGTTAAAACAGGAGAATCGAAAGTCTAAAGGGAAGTTTTTTAAATTAAGCCAAGAAAGAAGGAGCTAAGAGTTAATCAAGGAGAGGGTGTCATGAGTCAATGTTTCAGCATATAAATAAGATGAGACAGGAGTAACCAAACATAGCAAGCAAAGAGGAAAGTCTTGACTAGTCAAGACGAACACAAGCACATAGAGCTGGTGTAGGTAAGGCATAAGAAACTCAGTAGAAACACATTCGAAGCTAGATAGTCACAAGAACAGGCCAGTCATAAAATCAAATGAAAAAACCTAGAAAAATTAGGGCTTTCAACATAGGCGAGTTGAAGAGGTAGTAAACTCACAGAATCAGTCGAAATATGCAAGAAATAGAAGTTTAAACATAAAAAATCAATTTAAATAAAGTTTTAGAAGAAGTTCTGAAAACCCTAATTTTTAGAAGAAAATGAAAAGCACTTGGAATCAACGATTCTCGTAAAAGAGTTCTAAGGATAGTGTAAAATATTAAAGAAACAAACTTGAATCATTATAAATCTTTACATATCTAAGAGATATATGCAGCAATTTGGGTTTCAGAAGAAATCCATATAGAGATGGAAGAACCTATCTAGAATCCCAAGGATCGTAACAAATACAGTATGATTTTGCTTGAAATCACACTGAAGTAGCCAAGAACAGACAAGTAACGAACCCTAGATGCAAGTCGGCATGACCCTGGGCCCTTCAAGACCTTAGAGAAGGAAATCATGGCATTAGAGGAGCCATTGGAGGCTTAGGAGTTGATGGGAGATCACTGGAGAAGAGAGGTCGGCGGTTAAAGGGGGTAGGGTTAGGTTGCGTTACTAAGAGAGGAGAGGAGATGAGAGAATACAGAGGCGGCGGGTTTAGGAGAATGAGATAGGGTTAGGTTCGTTTAGAATTAAAAAAGGAAGAGTTAATACGGGACGTTGATCTCATAGATCAACAGCAATGATTCAATTAGTTCTGGGTCGGGTAGCCAATTTATCCTATATAATTTATAATAAATAATTTCTAAAAAATAATTTCATGTACTAAAATGATTTAAAATAGATTTTCAACATTTTAAAAATATAGAACGTCGATTTTATGCATATAAATGTAATTATACGTTAACATGGCTAATATTGCAATTATATGTAATTTAGCTTTAAAAATACAAAATATAATTATAAAAATGCATAAGAAATATTTTAACACCATTTTGGCATAAATATAGAATTTAAATGACTAAATCACCACAACAATAATTTGAGGGATAATTATTTAAAATTTTATGAGTAAAAGGAAAGGAAATAAATCAATTTAAAATATTTAAAATCATAAGTAAATTATAAAAACCTTATGTATGCTTATATATGCATATATATGCTATATTAAAAGTATTTATGCATATAAAAAATATATAAGGAAAAATTGGGTATCAACAGGGGACTTATTATTGAAAAAGAGGAAGGTCGCGTTAAACACCCGAAATCCAAACGAAGGGAAATTGGGACTGAAGTGGGAAGGGCTGTACCAGATTCTTGAGATCACAGGGAAAGGGGTCCTATAATATCGGAATAATAGACGGAGAACAGCTACCATAAAACTGAAACGGTCACGACCCGAATTTCCCACCCTTGGGAGTCGTGATGACGCCTACTGATGAGAGCTAGGCAAGCCAACCCTTAACTACCTTTATCATTAACTAATTTACCTCTTTTAATAATTTTCAGTAATATCATGAAAAACAGCGCAATAAAGTAAATAAGCAGAAGTCTTAAATTAAAGAATCTGAACAACAATGCAGAATTTCAACATAAACCTCTACCCAAGAACTGAAGTCACATACTCACGAACTACTAAGAGTAATAAATACAACCGTTTGAAAGAAAATTTAAATGTTTGTCTCAAAATACATGAGAAAACATACTGAAATAAGGATAGAAGAGACGTTGGGCCTACGGATGCCTGCAAGGCTACCTCGGTGTCTCGCTGGACTGAAGGCTAACTCCTGCGCTACTGCAGCTGCTGTCCAACACCTGGATCTGTGCAAAAGAGAACAGAGTGTAGTATCAATACAACCGACCTCATGTGCTGGTAAGTGTCTGGCCTAACCCCGGCGAGGTAGTGACGAGGCTAGGACCAGACCTTAAATAAACATGTATAAACAATTTAAGCGGGGGAAGGGAACATGCTTCAGGGGCAACAGATAAAAACAAAATATCAGGAATAATAGAGCGTACATCTACATTTTAGCTTTAAACACAAAATAAATAGACAAGAAAACTTTCATATTCAACTCATCTTGTTGCAGCAACCCGATCCCATTTCTCAATATCTCATGATAGGTGTACCATCCTCTCCCATTTTATCATATTTGTGATAGGCGTACCACCCGCTCCCATTTCAATATCACTTATGGTAGGCGTACCACCCGCTCCCTTTTCAATATCACTTGGGGTAGGCGTACCACCCGCTCCCTTTTCAATATCACTTGTGGTAGGCGTACCACCCTCTCCCTTTTCAATATCACTTGTGGTAGGCGTATCACCCGCTCCCATTTTAACATCACTTGTGGTAGGCATACCACCCGCTCCCATTTCAACATCACTTGTGGTGGGCGTACCACCCGCTCCCTTTTCAATATCACTTGTGGTAAGCGTACCACGCACTCCCTTTTTAATATCACTTGTGGTAGGTGTACCACCCGCTAACTTTTCAATATCGCTTGTGGTAGGCATACCACCTGCTCCCTTTTTCTTCCAACACAGTACACAACACAATCCCAGCAAGGGAACAATCAAAATAATAACTTTCCGGTGTCACACCTCCTTTTTACGCTACGCGCGAGGGCGCAAGGGAGTTTTTCCAATTAAAGGACAATCGAAACGGGATTTATTTATTTAATTCAGAGTCGCCACTTGGGAGATTTATGGTGTCCCAAGTCACCGGTTGAATCCCGAATCGAGGAAAAGAATGACTCTGTTTAACAGTCCGCGGACCAAAAATCCGGATAAGGAATTCTGTTAACCCGGAAGAGGGTGTTAGGCATTCCCGAGTTCCGTAGTTCTAGCACGGTCGCTCAACTGTTATATTCGACTTATTTATCTGATTTATACCATGCTTTAACTTATGTGCAAAATTTAACCTTTAACCGCTTTTAATATTATTATTCATTATTTTAATAAAATAATTGCAACATCATGGAAATGCATTTCAAACCACGTCACAATCAATGTACCCGTGGTTGTCGACACATTTCAATTCTGTTGAGATTTGGATTTGGGTCACATAAATGTGCACCCGAGTTTAGGGAGATATAATTATTAAATACGCGCTTAAAGCTACTAAC
>MU782629.1:46069-57679 GCA_026770625.1 Nicotiana glauca | reverse complement strand
ATTTTAAATTTAGGAAGAGGCCCAATTCCGAATTTATTTCTCTATTTTTTTTTTCTATTACTAATTAATAAAACTAAAATGCTAAGATTAAATTATAAAAACCCAAATTATCTTAAAATACTAATTAAATCCTAATAATAATTACCATGCAAAATTTAACATTAATTAAAATAAAATCTCACAATTTGGACATTAAATGCTAAAAATGCCAAAATACATATTTTTTTGTGATTTTCTATTTTTTTGCAAAACAAACGTAATTACTCCTAAATGTAGAACTATATCCTAGATGCAAATGTGACACATTTTGTATTTTATATTAATTTTAACAAATTAAATATGTACAGACAAATACAAATAATTATCCAAAAATACCGCGAAAAATCTAAAAATTGCACACAAAGAAAAATTGTTTTATTTTGAATTTTTTGGAGTATTTCTCATATAGGGCAAAAATCACGTGCTCACACCCGGAAAGGGAAACAATGATAATAAGTCAAATATCCCGTCAAGGTAGAGTCAGCTATAACCAATCCTATTCAACTCCTACTTGGCACAACTAATACCAACATTCAATCACAACTTTTATAGGGTCAATTAAGGATACACCATTATCAATTTAAGACCCACTGTTATGCTCAACACCAACGCATGGATTCTCGTTACCATGCCCATACGTCGTACTCAACAAAAAACAAGTAGCAATTATGACTCAACTCCTAATACCTCAAGCTGAGGTTAGACCGAACACTTACCTCGATGTCTTGCACACAACTCAAGTCTCAATGATAGCTTTAACCCTGGATTCCACCACCAATCGGCTTGAATCTATCCACAAATTACTTAATTACATCAATAAATGCTAAATGAATTAACCCCAATGCATAAAGATGAGTTTTCCAAAGTTTTACCCAAAAAGTCAAAAATCACCTCCAGACCCACATGGTCAAAACCCGAGGTTTGAACCAAAACCCGATTACCCATTCCCCCATGAACTCAAATATATAATTTGTTTTGAAATCGGACCTCAAATTGGGGTCCAACTCCCCAATTTTTAGAAAACCCTAGGTTTTACCCAAAACACCCAATTTCCCCTATTAAAATCTTTGATTTTATGTTGAAATCATGTTAAAGGATGTTAAGGAGTGACAAAAATAAGTTAGAAATCATTTACCAATCGTTTTGGAGAAGACAAGTTGTTTGAAAAATCGCCTCTTATGTTTTTAGGGCTTAGGAAAATGAAAAATGACTGAAAATCTCGTCCATTTGTACACCTCTCAGAGCCCAGTGTGGACCACATAAAATTGATTGCGGCTGCACAGCCTCCACCGCGGAACGCACAAAGGCGACCGCGGCCGCGCTGCCATGGTCCTGAGGACTGGATCTCTAAATCTCGCTATGCGGACCGCACAAAATTGACCGCGGCCGCACAGCCTCCACCGCAGACCGCATGAAGGCGATCATGGTCGCGCTGGACCCTCCACGGTTGCATGCGATTTCTCGCAGACCACACCAACGGGTTCTGCAGCCTGCAACTTCCTGAACCTACAATATCTAATTTCTAAGCCTAAGGCATCCCGGGACCTACACGAAACTCACCCGAGCCCTCGGGGCTCCAAACCAAGCATACACACCACCTCAAAAATATCATACAAACTTATTCGTGCGATGAAATCATCCAAAACAACATTATATACATCAAATTAAGCTTCAAAATCCATGATTTCTTCCAAATTTCATAAAACATCAAATTTTCCATTTTAAGTCCAAAACACGTCAAACGACGTCTGTTTTCAACCAAACTTTACAGAAAGTGCTTAAACTATATATAAGACTTGTACCAGACAACGGAACAAAAATACATGCCCAATATCATCGTTTTCTAATCAGTTTTCATTTCCAATTTCCTTAAATATTTTCAGAAAATAATTTTACTCAAAAATTCATTTCTTGGGCTTGGGATCTCGGAATTCGATTCCGAGCATACGCCCAAGTCCCATATTTTCCTACGGACCCTCCGGGACCGTCAAATCATGGGTTCGGGTCCGTTTACCCAAAATTCTAAACAAAGTCAAACTTATTCATTTTAACATAAAAATTTAGCATTTTTCATAGAATTTAATATTTAGACTTTTCGGCTACGCGCTCGGACCGCGCACGCAAATTAAGGCGACCCTAAGTGACTTTTTTCAAGGCCTCAGAGTTATAGAATTCAATTTAAAACAAGTGATGACTATTTGGACAATCACATTCTCTACCTCTAAAATAATTGTTCGTCCTCGAATGGACAAAAGAAAAAAGTACCTGAGTTAGGGATAAGATGAGGGTAATAGCCCCACATATCGGACTCGGACTCCCAGGTTGATGCCTCAGGAGGATGACCTCCCCACTGAACACAAACAGAAGGGAAACTCTTGGATCTCAACTGACGAACCTGCCGGTCTAGAATAGCTACCGACTCCTCCTCATAAGACAAGTCCTTGTCCAACTAGACAATGCTTAAATCTAACACATGGGCTGGATCGCCGTGATACTTCCGAAGCATGGACACATGAAACACTGGATGCATGGCTAATAAGCTCGGCGACAAAGCAAGTCTATAAGCCACCTCTCCCACTTGATCAAGAATCTCAAACGGACTAATGAATCTAGGGCTAAGCTTGCCTTCTTTCCAAATCTCATCACGCCCTTCATAGGCGACACTCAGAGCAATACCCGCTCACCAACCATGAAAGCTACATCTCGAACCTTACAATCTACATAGCTCTTTTGCCTGGACTGAGCTAAACGAAGCCTATCCTGAATGATCCTGACCTTATCCAATGCCTCCTGAACCAAATTTGTACCCAACAACCAAGCCTCTCCCGGCTCAAACCATCAAACTGGAGATCGACACCGCCTACCATATAAAGCCTCATAAGGAGCCATCTGAATGCTCGAATGGTAGCTGTTGTTGTAGGCAAACTCTGCTAAGGGCAAAAATTGATACCACGAACCTCCAAAGTCAATAACACAAGCTCGGAGCATATCCTCCAAAATTTGAATAGTCCGCTCGGACTGACCGTCTGTCTGGGGATGAAATGTTGTGCTTAACTCAACCCTTGTGCCCAACTCTCGCTAAACTGCTCTCCAAAAGTGCCAGTAAACTGCGTACCTCGATCCGAAATGATAGATGCCGGCATACCATAAAGGCGAACAATCTCCCAGATATAAATCTTAGCTAATCTCTCGGATGAATAGGACACTGCCACAGGAATAAAATGCGCCAACTTGGTCAGCCTATCAATAATGACCCAAACTGCGTCAAACTTCTTCCGAGTCAGTGGGAGTCCAGTGACGAAGTCCATAATGATCCTCTCCCACTTCCACTTGGGGAGCTCAATCATGTGAAACAATCCACCCGGCCTCTAATGCTCGTACTTAACCTGCTGACAATTCAAACAATGGGTCACATATGTTACAATATCCTTCTTCATTCTACGCCACCAATAATGCTGCCGCAAATCCTGATACATCTTTGCAGCACCCGGATGAATAGAGTATCGTGAACTATAGGCCTCCTCCAATATCAACTGTCGGAGCCCATCCATATTAGGCACACATACTCGGCCAAGCAATCTCAAAACTCCATCATCATCTAAGGCAACCTGCTTGGCACCTCCGTGCTGCATCGTGTCTCTAAGGACACACAAATGGGGATCATCATATTGCCGATCATGGATACGCTCTAATAATGAAGAACGAGCGACCGCGTAAGACAACACACGACTAGGCTCAGAAACATCCAGTCTCACGAACTAATTGGCCAAAGGCTGAATATCCAAAGTAAGAGGCCTCTCACCGGCCGGAGTATAAGTAAGACTGAATATACTGGCTGACTTTCTACTCAAGGCATCGGCCACCACATTGGCCGTTCCCGGGTGATATAAGATGGTGATATCATAATCCTTCAACAACTCTAACCACCTTCTCTACCTCAAATTCAATTCCTTTTGATTGAACAAGTACTGAAGACTCTTGTGATCCGTGAACAGCTCACATGCCACGCCATACAGATAATGCCTCCAAATCTACAATGCGTGAACTATGGATGCCAACTCAAAATCATGAACCGGATAGTTTTTCTCATGAATCTTCAACTACCTCGAAGCATAGGCAATAACTTTGCCATCCTTCATCAACACTGCTCCAAGCCCTACGCTGGAAGCATCGCAATAAATTGTATAAGGCCGTGAACCTATGGGCAAAACCAACACCGGTGTCGTGGTCAAAGCTGTGTTGAGCTTCTGAAAGCTCACCTCACACTCATCAGACCACCTGAATTGGGCACCCTTCTGGTTCAATCTGGTCATCGGGGATGCAATATATGGAAACCCCTCCACGAACCGATGATACTAGCCTGCCAAACCCAAGAAACTCTGAATCTCTGTACCTGGTGCTGGTCTAGGCCAGTTCTTGACTGCCTCAATCTTCTTTGGGTCCACCTGAATACCCTCTGCTGATACAACGTGACCCAGAAATGCAACTGAACCCAACCAGAATTCACAATTCGAGAACTTAGCATATAACAAACTATCCCTCAGAGTCTGAAGAACCACTCTAAGGTGTTGCTCATGCTCCTCCTGGCTGCGGCAATATATCAATATATTGTCAATGAAGACTATCACGAATGAATTCAAATAAGGCCTGATACTCGGTTCATCAAATCCCTAAAGGTTGCTGGGGCATTTGTCAATCTGAATGACATAACCAAGAACTCATAATGCCCGTACCGAGTGCGAAAAGTTATCTTAGGGACATCGGATGCCCTAATCCTCAACTGATGGTAGCCAGATCTCAAGTCGATCTTTGAAAATACCTTGGCACCCTGAAGTTGATCGAACAAATCATCAATCCTCGGCAGTGGACATTTATTCTTGATTGCTACCTTGCTCAATTGCCGGTAATCAATACGCATTCTCATTAACCCATCCTTCTTCTTGACAAATAACACTGGCGCACCCTAAGGCGAAATACTAGGTCTAATGAAACCCTTCTCAAGCAAATCCTGCAACTAGTCCTTTAACTCTTTTAACTTTGACGGGGCCATACTGTATGGCGGGATATAAATGGGCTGAGTGCCCGGAGCCAAATCAATGCAAAAATCAATATCCCTATCGGGTGGCATACCCGGCAGGTCTGAAGGGTAAAAATTCGAAAACTTCCGGACAATAGGCACATAATCAATAGAAGAGACCTCAGCACTGGAATCGCAAACATAAGCCAAATAGGCCAAACACCCTTTCTCGACTATACGCCGAGCTTTCATATACGAGATAACATTGCGGATAGAATGACCTGGAGTACCTCTCCACTCTAAATGAGGCATCCCCAGTAAAGCTAAGGTTACAGTCTTGGCATGACAGTCCAAGATAGCATGGTAAGGTGATAATCAGTCCATCCCTAATATAATATCAAAGTCAACCATATCTAAAAGCAACAAGTCTACCCGAGTCTTAAGACCCCCAATCACTACAATACAAGAATGATGGACTCGATCGATCACGATAGAATCACCCACCGGTGTAGACACATAAACAAGAATACCCAATGCATTACTAGGCATGACCAGCTATGGGGAAAAATAAGATGACACGCATGAATACGTAGACCCCAGATCAAACAACACTGAAGCATATCTATCATAAGCCAGAACCGTACCTGTAATAACTGCAACTGAAGCCTCAGCCTCGGGCCTGGACTGAAAAGCATAAAAGTGGGGCTAGGCTCTACCACCCTGAACCATATCTCTAGGTCGGTCTGCTGCTGGCTAGCCTCCACCTCTGGCGGACTGAGTTCCACCTATAGGACCTCTACCGTCGCCTTTAGCACCTATACCCCCCACCTCTAGCTGGTTGGGCTGGCCGTGGAATACCCGGTGCTAGTACCATGGCACGAGAACTCTAGTTCTGAGGGCCACCTGGCATGTGAGGGCAATACCTAGCAATGTGCCTCGTGTCGCCACAAGTATAACAAGCTCTCGGCTGCTGGGGTTGACGACCCTGAAAACTCTAAAGCGGTGGTGCACTGATGGGCTGCTGATCGAAATACTGTGGCTGAGAACCACGACCACCTGAAGTATCTTGGGAGACCTGGAGAGCTGACTAAAAGGGCCAAGGAGGATGGCCTCTACCATACGATTCTCTACCTCCATACGAGGTACCACTAAATCTGTTGGAATGACGGGGCCTCTTATCCGACCCATGAACACCCCCTTGTGACAGAACCATCTCAACTCTGCGGGCTACATTGGCCGCCTCCTGAAATGTGACTCACCCCCGACCTCTTTGGCCATCTGAAGGTGAATCGGCTAAATCAGACCATCAATAAACCTCCTCACCCTCTCTCTCTCGGTGGGAAGTATGACAAAAGCATGGCGAGCTAGATCGATAAACTCAGTCTCATACTGAGTGACCATCATGGAACCTTACTGGAGGTGCTCAAACTGCCTCCGATAAGCCTCTCGCTAAGTCAAGGGGAGAAACTTCTCTAGAAACAACACTTAAAACTGCTCTCATGTCAAAGATGGCGACCTGGCTGACCTGGCTAGACAATAATCCCTCCACTAAGTCTTGGCGGATCCAGATAGGCGAAATGCAGGGAAATCGACCCCATTGGCCTCAACAATGCCCATGTTCCTAGTAAACTTGGGGAAACTATATAGGAAATCCTGGGGATCCTCAGTGGAAGCACTGCTGAATGTAGTAGTGAAGAGCTTGGTGAACCTATCCAGCCTCCATAAAGCATCTGCGGACATAGCCGCTCCATCGCCGGTCTGAACAACTAACCCTGGCTGAACTGACATAGCTGGCTGAACCACTGTAATCTGAACCTGGGGAGCTACTGGCTCCGAAGTGTGCGTAGCAGGAGTCTAAGCTCCTCCTCCTCCAGCCTGAGAAGTGGCTGGTGCTACAGGAAGCACTCTTGCTCAGGTGACACTCTCTATGAGGCCCACCAATCGGACTAGAGCGTCCTGAAGAACTGGGGTAGCAATAAACCCCTCTGGGACCTGAGGTGGGCCCAGTGGAACTGCTAGGGCTGGAACCTCTTCCTCAAAGTCAACCTGAGGCTCCGCCACTGGTGCTGCTACCCGAGACTGAGCTCTGCCCCTACCTCGGCCTCTGCTCCTAGTGGGAGCTGCCTGGGGCTCAGACTGCTGATCAGTAGATGAGGAAGCACGTGTTCTTGCCGTCTGCAAAAGAACAGAGCGGAATTTCAATTAGCATTGAGGAACCTAACTACACGACGAGAAAGAACAAATGTGAAACTTTTCCTAACTCTATAGCCTTTAGGGGATAAATACAGACAACTCCGTACTGATCCCTTAGACTCTACTAAGCTTGTCCGTGAGTAGTGAGACCGAAGTAACCTAGAGCTTTGATACCAACTTGTCACGACCCGGATTTCCTACCCTCGGGAGTCGTGACGGTGCCTACTGATGAGAGCTAGGCAAGACAACCCTTAACTACCTTTATCATTAACCAATTTACCTCTTTTAACAATTTTCAATAATATCATGAAAAACAGCGCAATAAAGTAAATAAGGGGAAGTCTTAAATTAAAGAATCTGAACAACAATGCAGAATTTCAACATAAACCTCTACCCAAGAATTGGAGTCACATACTCACGAACTACTAAGAGTACTAAATACAACCGTTTGAAAGAAAATATAACCGTTTGTCTCAAAATGCATGAGATAACAGACTGAAATAAGGATGGAAGAGACGTCAGGCCTGCGGACGCCTGCAAGGCTACCTTGGTGTCTCGCTGGACTGAAGGCTAACTCCTGCACTACTACAATTATTGTGCAACACCTGAATCTGTGCAAAAGAGCACAGAGTGTAGTATCAGCACAACCGACCCCATGTGTTAGTAAGTGTCTGGCCTAACCCCGGCGAGGTAGTGACTAGGCTAGGACCAGACCCTAGATAAACCTGTACATATATATATATATATATATATATATATATATATATATATATATATATATATATATACACACACACACACACAAGTACAATGGAAAAACAAAGAGAATAAATAATTTAAGTGGGGGAAGGGAACATGCTTTAGGGGCAACATATAGAAACAAAATATCAGGAATAATCGAGCGTACATCTACAGTTTAGCTTCTAACACAAAATAAAGAGACAAGAAACTTTCATATTTAACTCATCTTGTTGCAAGCGTGCAACCCAATCCCGTTTCTCAATATCTCGTAGTAGGCATACCACCCGCTCCCACTTCATCATACTTGTGATAGGCGTACCACCCGCTCCTATTTTAATATCACTTGTGGTAGGCGTACCACCCGCTCCCTTTTCAATATCACTTGTGGTAGGCGTACCACCCGCTCCCTTTTCAATATCACTTTTGGTAGGCTTACCACCCGCTTCATTTTCAATATCACTTGTGGTAGGCGTACCACCCGCACCCATTTCAACATCACTTATGGTAGCCGTACCACCCGTTCCCTTTTTAATATCACTTCTGGTAGGCGTACCAACCGCTCCCTTCTCAATATCACTTATGGTATGTGTACACCTGCTCCCTTTTTCTTCCAACACAATACACAACACAATCCCGGCAAGGGAATAATCAAAATAATAACTTCCTAGCAAGGGAAACAATGAATATAAGTCAAACATCCCGTCAAGGCAAAGTCAGCTATAACCACTCCTATTCAACTCCTACTTGGCACAACTAATACCAATATTCAGTCATAACTTTTATAGGGTCAATTAAGGATACACCATTATCAATTTAAGACCCACGGTCATGCTCGACACCATGCCCATACGTCGTACTCAACACAAAACAAGTAGCAATTATGACTCAACTCCTAATCCCTAAAGCTGATGTTAGACCGAACACTTACCTCGATGCCTTGCACACAACTCAAGTCTCAATGACAGCTTTACCCCTGGATTCCACAACCAATCCGCTCGAATCTATCCATAAATTACTTAATTACATCAATAAATGCTAAATAAATTAACCCCAATGCATGAAGATGAGTTTCCAAAGTTTTACCCAAAAAGTCAAAAATCACTCCCGGGCCCACATGGTCAAAACCCGAGGTTCGAACCAAAACTCGATTACCCATTCTCCCATTAACTCAAATATATAATTTGTTTGAAATCGGACCTCAAATTGGGGTCCAACTCCCAAATTTTTTGAAAAATCTAGCTTCTACCCAAAACACCCAATTGCCCCTATTAAAATCATTGATTTTATTTTGAAATCGTGTTAAAGGATGTTAAGGGGTGACGAAAATAAGTTAGAAATCACTTACCAATCGTTTTGGAGAAGAAAAGTTATTTGAAAAATCACCTCTTATGTTTTTAGGGTTTGGGGAAATGAAAAATGACTGAAAATCCCGTCCATTTGTACACCTCTCAGAGCCCTGTGCGGACCGCGTAAAATTGACTGCGGTCGCCCAGCCTCCACCGCGGAGCGCACGAAGGCGACCATGGCCGCATTGCCATGGTCCTGAGGACTGGGTCTCTGAACCTCGTTATGCGGACCACGTAAAATTGACCGCGGTAGCACAGCCTCCATCGCGGACCCCACGAAGGAGACCGCGGTTGCACGCGATTTCTCGCGGACTGCACCAACGGGTTCAAAAGCCTGCAACTTCCTAAACCTGCAATATCTGATTTCTAAGCCTAAGGCATCCTGGGACCTACCTGAAAGTCACCCGAGCCCTCGGGGATCCAAACCAACTATATACACCACCTTAAAAACATCATACGAACTTATCTGTGTGATCAAATTGCCCAAAACAACATCATATACATCGAATTAAGCCTTAAAATCCATGATTTCTTCCAAATTTCATAAAACATCAAATTTTCCATTTTAAGTCCAAAACACGTCAAACGACGTCCGTTTTTAACCAAACTTTACAGAAAGTGTTTAAACCATATATAAGACTTTTACCGGCGCCGGAACCAAAATACGGGCCCAATTCCATCGCTTTCTAATCAGTTTTCATTTCTAATTTCCTTAAATATTTTCAGAAAATAATTTTACTCAAAAATTCATTTCTCGGGCTTAGGACCTCGGAATTCGACTCCGGGTATATGTCCAAGTCCCATATTTACCTACGGACCCTCCGAGACCGTCAAATTACAGGTCCAGGTCCGTTTACCCAAAATATTAACCGAAGTCAAACTTATTCATTTTAACATCAAAATTTAGCATTTTTTCATAGAATTTCATATTTAGACTTTCCGGCTACACGCTCGGACTGCGCACGCAAATTGAGGTAACCCTAAATAAGGTTTTTCAAGGCTTCGAAGTCATAGAATTCAATTTAAAACAAGTGATGACAGTTTGGGTCATCACATAAACGTAACTCATCTCAAATGATATTACTGCTGAGGTACGACCCTATTTCAATTCTTTCTATTTTTTTACTAACACTTGTGGGTTATCGACAAGAAGCGGCATAAAAATTGTAGGTTTGTAAACATGCGTTGTACTCTTTTTCTCTTAAACTGTTTTTGTCCCAATTGGGTTGTTTGGAAAGGTTTTTTACGAGGCAACAATGGATTGTGCTAACTTAGAATCAAAGTTCGATCATGAATCGGTGTCAAAGATAGCATTAACAGTATCCAAGGTTCCTCTACAATCAACCTCGAATACTAGGTGAGGGGAATTGCCCTTGGATGTCAACTTTGTTACGAGGAAATTACTTCATAATAATGGGGTCTTGATATGTGAGATATTTAATGGCCAAATGGTCGAACGAACTGTGCCCACATAGGTTTCTCGAGACCTGGCACAAAACATGTACGCACACATGCATAATCATTTTTCTCAAGAATAAAGAGAAGTATTTTTCCTTGCAATTATCTCATATCTTAGAAAAATATTTTCTACTTTATAATTCCATACTTTCGATCTATTATGGAAACGAGCTCAAGGGCCGATCATAACCAGAGTTTGGATAATCACCCCCACACTCGGGGACTGTCGTCCAAAAAATAAAACTCGAACATGTCAAACTATTGAGCGTCGAGGGCATAAGACCTTTTAGGAAATCCTCAAATTTTAAAGGCCACGACCATACCTACTTGGGGACTATTGTCTTAGGCAAGCCTGGATAACTCGGGGAAACAAGCTCACTGGACTACACCCAAACTAAAAGTCTACGGCCAATTTAACACGATTCAGAGACCTTCAAAACCCGTAACAGAAATAGGCCTTCAAAAAAGAGAAAATTCTTTCACAACCGGTTCCAAAGGCTACCCTCGGCAGAATCTTAAAATTGTGATATTTTCAGAAAAAAAAACTTCGGTAACATCGAATCCCAATAATGCCTTAACCCAGAAAAGCAATAAAGGCAATGTTTTGTTCGAATCCTCGAACACAGCCTCATGCCACGACATTCTCACCTTTGTAAACAAAAATGATAAAGCAAAGGAAAAAATTCGAGAGCCGAAAAGGGTAGCTATCAATTGGCCGAAATGAATTTCTAGATTTGCAGATTTGTCGACATCAAGTTCATAAAAAGAACCAAATTCTATATATATATATATATATATATATATATATATATATAT
>MU782629.1:10176-44741 GCA_026770625.1 Nicotiana glauca | reverse complement strand
ACAATCGATATATATATATATATATATATATATATATATATATATATATATATGTGTATGTGTGTGTGTGTGTGTGTGCGCATGCGCATGCTCCCGTAAAATTTGTAACCCACGCTACCATTTGGCGGGGTTGTTGGTGTCTGATACTGGGGAGCCATATTCTCTGGAGTGTGAGTAACAGGTATCTGTGCTTTTCATCTACCCTGAGAGACAGTTGGTGCCACATGAAAAGTACTTGCTTGGGCCACACTCTCCATGAGGCCTACCAAACGGACTAGAGCATCCTAAAATACTGGGGTGACGATGAACCCCTCCGGGACCTAAAGGTGGTCCAATAGGTACAGTCTAAGCTGGAACCTCCTCATCAAAATCCACTTGAGGCTCCATTGGTATTGCTACTGACCGAGCTCTAGGTTGAGCTCTACCTCTACCTCGGCCTCAAGTGCGACCTTATCCTCGTCCTATGCCCCTAGTAGGTGTTGTCGTTGGGGGATCTGGCTGCTTTTCAGCTGAAGATGCAGTATTTGTTCTCTCCATCTGCGAGAGAACATGAGTAGAGGAGTTCAATTTATCAATGAGATAATAAAATCGCACGACAAACAAGAATAGAAGTGAAATTCTTCCTAAACTCCATAGCTTTTAGAAGATAAGTACAGATGTCTCCGTACTGATCCTCTAGACTCTACAAAGCCTGCTCGTAACTTGTGAGACCTAGAGCTCTAGTACCAACTTATCACGACTCGAAATTCTCATCTTCGGGATCGTGATGATGCCTAACATTTCACTTGCTAGGTAAGTCAACGGTAGAGTAATTCTTTACCAATTTTAACTACTTCGAACAAATTAACTAGCTAAAGAGAAATGAAGTCCAAAATAAAATACGAAATAGCGTAATAATCTAACATCTAGTGCAACCAGGATCTAGAGTCACAGGTCCAAGAATACCTAGAAGTTCTACATATAGAGTCTGAAATATATACAACTGTCTCGAACGAGATGAACAGTAAAATAAGGAAAGAGGAATAGGACTTTAAGGTCTGCGGATGCCAGCAGATCTACCTCAATTCTCCAAATACTAGTTCGAGTTGATATGCCTCACGGACAGCCGGTACCAGTACCAAAATATGCACAAGAAGTGCAGAGCATAGTATGAGTACAACCGACCCAATGCACTATGTAAGTATCGAGCCTAACCTCGACGAGGTAGTAAGGAGGCTATGATTTGAGACCCACGTAATTAAACATGTGTAGACAACAGTATATATATATATATATATATATATTACAACATAACCACAAATAGAAGCTAAGCATGTACTATTGGGAGGGGACATACGAAAGGGATACATGATATAAAAACTACATCAGGGAATGGTAAAAAGGAGCAGTCAATAAGCCTTCAACCAGTAAAACGAATAAACATAATGAATAATACTACACGTCATCATCCTTCGTGATTTTAATCTCAACTTCACTATAAAACAGTAATACTGGCACGATATCACCCTTCGTGATTTTACCCTCAATTATGGCACGACATCACCCTTTGTGCTTTTACTCTCAATTTCATCATGAAACAATAAATACAACACGACATCACCCTTCGTGCTTTAACTTTCAATTGTGGCACGACATCACTATTCATGTTTTAACACTCTCCCTTACCATGTAACAATGAACATATAACAATAGGGAGATAGAACAAACAAGAACAAACTTTATGTCAACATTAATGGTTCCACAATTCCAACCTCGACTTCAAAAACAATACTCAATTATAATAGATAGCCCATAAATTCGGAAAGAACAATTAATATAATAATTAACTAGTCTAAGCATGAATATCATGATCAAAGAAAGAAATAAATTACAAGAAATAGGCCTCACCCGCATGTTTGAATGTATAAGTACTTTTCACCTCACATATACATTGCATCTAGCATTTAAACAAGTAGCAAATAGGCAAACAAGTCTTAATCCCGTAAAGTCAAGGTTAACCACGACACTTACCTCGCTCCAAAAATTAACTCAAAGCTCAACCGCGGCTTTGCCTTTCGAACAAGCCTAAGAACAAACCAAATCTAGCAAATTATAACCAAATGATTCAAAGTAAGCCTTAGGAACTCTCCACGGATGAAAAAGGTTCAAATTAGGTCATTATTGAAAAAGTTAACAAAAGTCATCTCCTGGGGCCTAAAAAAAAATTCTAGATTTTAGGTTGAAATCTTATGATATTGTAATGGAAAGTTGAAAGAAAGTAGGTTAGAATCACTTGCCAATGAATTGGGGAAGAAGGGCTATTAGGAAAATTTCCTATAAGGTTTCTAGGGTTGAATATTTAAAAGAACGAGGAAATCGTTTCTAGCTTAGCTTAAGTCCAGGCGCAGATGTCGCAATTGCGACCCGGGTTTGCAATTGCAAATCCCGCAAAAGCGAAAAATCCTTTGCATTTGTGAAGGTCCCCATCTCTGATCGCATTTGCGATAATTTGTTCGCAAATGCGAACTGGGCCATATCGCAAATACGACCCAATTTATCATAAATCCGAACAAGCTTCCCCCCAGTCTCCATCGCAAAAGCGAATAATTTGTTCGCAAATGCTAACTTATGGTACCCATCTATTCTTCACATTTACGAGGAAATAGCTCGTAAATGCGAACCTGACAGGTTGATTGCCTTATCGCAAATGCGAAGCCTCACCTAGCAGTTGCGAGGTGTGAGGCCTGCTTGCATCATCTATTTTTTAAGTCCAATTTCACTCTGTAGCCTATTCGAAACTCATCGGAGCCCTCGGGGCCCCAGACAAAACATGCACACAAGTACAAAAACATCATACGAACTCGGTCGCGCGATCAAATCGCCAAAATAATACCTAGAACTATGAATCACACACCAAATCAAATGAAATTTTCAATAAAACTTTAGAATTTTTATATTAACAATCGAACATCCGAATCACGTCAAACTAACTCTGTTTTTCACCAAAATTGACAGAAAAGTCATAAAATATAGGACTTATACTGAGTTCCGAAACCAAAATACGGGCCCGGTATCAACATAGTCAAACATTGGTCAAGTCTTCAAATTCATTAAACCTTTAAACTTCAAATTCCGACAAAAAGCAATAACTCGAGCTAGGAATCTCCGAATTCGATTCCTGGCATACGCTCAAGTCCCAAATCATGATACGGACCCATCGGGACCGTCAAAATACAGATCCGAATTCGTTTGATCAAAACGTTGACCGGAGTCAACTCAAATGAAATTTTAAGGCATATTTCATATTTTATCAATTTTTAACATAAAAACCTTCGGGACAAATATCCGAATTGCGCATGCAAATCGAGGAAGGCTTAAAGAAGTTATTGAAGGCTTTAAAATACGGCCATGTTTAAAACTCTAAATGACCTATCTGGTCATCACATTTGGTCACACAGTTTTGATAGATGGGCTAAACTTCTTCGCACGTTATCCCGCGGGCCGGCATAAGTGATATAGATTGTTTAGAAGTCCTGTCGAATTGGCAAAAGTTGTCTATGTCGTTCAATTGCTTACATATTTTGCCGCACTTAGCAAAACTTGATACTATCTTCATTATAATTATCTTTTTAAAATATTAACAAATATAGATTAATTAATTGGCAAGACTTGGTACTGCGTTGCTTGTTCGCATTTGGGATCTTCTGCAATTTCCGCATATGGTGGTTGTCTCAGCTATTCATTTTCTTATAAGAAAATTCCTTAGTGGTTTACTGCCATTGATGGAGTAAGGATTTATTTAAAAGTAAAACTATTCTTTTTAATTATTACTAGCTGAATGGATGAGAAACAGTTTATGTATTAAGTTGGAAAGTTGGAAGTTTGGAAGACACAGTTATAAGTTTCTTTATGCAAAAGCTATAGCAGAGAATTATATAAGGTGAAAATAATTTTTCATCACAACCCTAAAGCTCTAATCCTCCTTTTTACCCAATAGAAAATTGGAGGGAAGAAAAGAGAGAGAGGAGCTATCATGCTGACGCCACAATAGCGTCAAATTTTTGAATCATGCTGAACGGGCCCTTAAGTTCCAAAAATTGGTGACAAAGAGGTTAGATAAGTAATTGATGTTTCACGAAAATATTAGAACTCTCAACATAACTAATCAAGTGAAAACAATATGTTTCGTTGATAATAATTAGACTACTCAAAACAACTTTTTACGTATATATCTTTAACTAAGTATTTCCACCATATCCTAATTAATCAAATTAGATCTAATTTGACATGTACAGTTATTAACCATAAAATGTATAATTTCGACATCGCATCACAAAATTTTGATAATCTTCTCAGTCTATGAATGGGTCCGCTTTGAAATCGTCCGCCCGAGTTTATGGATGTAGAGTGGGAGATCCGAGTTTACATAAACCCAATAATTTTTGCATATACTTTGTATATGTATTAAAATTTTTACTAAATATCTATAGATATTTAATAGTGAATCTCATTATTATTGTATATTAACTTAAAATTATTATAAAAATCCATAAATATTAAATTCCGGATTCGTCTCGGATTTCGAATATGCTTTCAACAAAAAATCACACAAGATAGATTAGTATTCTCTCTCTGGTAAAACATCCGCCTGTAATTCAACCGATAATGTACATTACATAGTTCGTGTATTGGCGACTCACCCAAAGTTACTTTAGCGTTGAACCTTTTCAATGGGGTATTATTGGTAAATTCAGTATATTAGACGCATGTTCCCAATTTAGCTTTCCTTCTCCTTTTACATTCTATCCAAAAGAGATTCCAGTACTTAATGGTTGTGAATATCTGAATTGGTTATTTGTCATTAAAGATGGAATAAAATTTATACAGTACTTTGTATAAAGATTATTAAAAGAATTATTTCACATATGCAAAAATGAAATAGTTAGTTAGTCAAATGCTAAATTAGTTGTATTAAGTTGAATAAAAATTTCACAAAAGTCATAAAAATATATCACAAAAGATTACAGTGAGATAGATAAGATATTCATCAATCCTTAGCCATAGGTATTACAGTTTTGAGCTACGGGAATATAAGAGAGCACTTTTCATTTACTGGGGCTTATGCGATGCGAATTTGAACTAGTCTAGGCCCAAAAGTCGAACACTAATTAGGAAACAAAAAAACAATTTGAATAAAAGTTAATAATAAATATTTTTTGTGTTCGCTCATTAACTATCTAGATCCGAAGTTCTTGACTCTTTGTAGGAGAACTATTGAAGAAGGCAACTGTGCAATAAATCCATTAGCTTCAACACGATAAAGACCATTAAGGAGTGTTCACGTGATAAATGAAAATTAACTCTCAAAATGTTTAAAAAAAATTCAAACATCTTGTCTTCAATGCATGCAATCGAGGTTATAGGAATTTTAAAATTGGAGAAAGTTGAAAGCTAATGTTCTGCCTAACTTCTTTTTATTTATTGTTTTTCTTTTTCTTGAATTAGGTTGTACTTCGGTCTTTAGGTGACAGGAAATATCTGCTGTGCCTCAATTATTACTGTAAATGTAAATGCATGATGGCATATCTAAAACCTTCTCGCATGCATATATTTAGTACTAGATATAGTTATATTCCATTGAGTCGTGGATTTGGAGTATTCTTTCTTCTCTCTTTTTTTCTTTTTTGAAATTAAAATTCTAAGTCACTAGTCGTGTAATATTTTTACGTCGATATGGTTTAACATGTCATAACAGGTTAATTTACATTTTATCCGATTATTCATTACTTATCATAGAAATATACACATAATAATCTCAGAAGGGAGTGATTTGATTGCGTAAAGATTTTTACAATATCAGTGCATATAATATTCTCTATTTGTTTGTTTGTTCGAAGAGGAGTTTAACTGGGGGTGGGGGGGAAGCTGCTGTTAGGTTTTGGTGAAGGAGTGATGGTGATGGTGATGATGAGTGCGTCTGGCTTAGCACGCCATTTATCATCTTTTGAGCAAAGAGAGAATAACTATGAATGATGTTTCTCTCTGCACGCCAAGATTTTTTGCACAAGTTTTCTGAAAGTAGTTTGTTTCACTTAATTTTTTTAAAGGGAGAGATAAGAAGAGCAACCCCTAATATATGGTGTTTGTCACCACACCTATGTGTTCAATCATCTTCTTTTATCCATTTTTTACTCTCTTTCCCCAAAAAAATATACCTTTCATTTATATGATAGCCTTCTCTGGTTGTGTTACTTGATGCGTCTTAGTGCTTTGGCATCATCATGTCGTCTTCTCACAAAATTTTTCCTACAAGTTTTGCCCATTGATATTTTAAGTTCTTACAATTGTTTCGAGTATTCTTCTTATGAAAGTAATACCAATAAGATGTATAATATGGTGCAAAAATATATTGTACAAAAAAACTCAAAGTATATAAATATTTTCAATTTGATCGCAACGATATATATTTACGTTTACGCACGCATAATTTTTCATAAGCGTTGTCGATATTTCAAAGAGTAAAACAAATAAACAAATAAAGAGAAATGTATTTAAAAAAAATATAATTCAAATAACATTAATAAAACATAATTCAAAACTACAATTCACCTCAACAAATTCTCATTCTTGAAAATTTATTCATAATAATCTACGATACACTTATCTTAGACACTTTTTTTTGTAAGTTATGCCACCATAGCGATTTTAGGTTTCAAGGTTTAGTTGGTACCTTTTTTAAAAGAGGTCAGGAGTTCGATTCTTTTTTTCTTGTGTTTTTTTTTAAATGATAAATTTAAAATTCCAAAATGTAAGAGAATGTTATGGTTTGAACTCATAACCTGAATAAGGTTTTGACGCATTCAACCACTACACTAAGCCACATTAGTTATCAAGCTTTGTCAATTTAATTATATGTAGAAGTTTACTTTTCCTTGCATATTTTATAATAATTAGTAAAACTTTTTTATCAAGCAGTGTCGGATGACACCGCTAGAACTAAGGTAGGTACGCCCCTGCATACAACCAATTAGACGCAGTATAGTCCCATCAAGACATATAATGTTACTTATATACGCAACATGAAACGTCTTTATATACGGTCAAAATCAGGTTTGCCTGTTTTGGTATGACTGACCGGAATCGGGGTGAAAGATCTAGGCTCGACCTCGGTTATATAGGGTCATGGTACATATATGGGTTGGTAAGGTCGTGGATCAATGGTCGATCAAGACCGAGACCAGCCATGATCGAGACAGAAGTAAGTAAGAAATCGAGTGAGATCGAAGGAAGCTTGCCAGGTTGAATAACAAAAATCCAAGATATCCGTGATCGGGCAAGAATTGTGGCAAGGATCTCGGCACATATCAAGTCAGGACCGGTTATTTAGCCGATCATGGGATTTACTTCCGTAATTAGAATTATACCATAAATAGGATTCATCTACTATATAAAAAGGGCCCCAATCGTCTTGTAGGGAGGGAAGGACACATTGCTGTCGCGTATCAAAGCAATATAACACTCTCTCTTTAGCTCATACTCTTGTTCATCAGCTTTTTATATTTTTAATTGTTCTTACACATATCAGTTCGAGGGTATTCAAGCTCGAGGGATGAATTTCGTTCAAATATTGGTTATCTTTATCCTCTTGTTAATTTCTATTAAATCCTTACATTTATCAGTTGGTATTAGGTGAAATCGCATATCCTTAAAACTATATTATAAGTTTAATTGTTATCCAATTTAAGGGTAAATAGTTGGGCGCCCACCGTGGGTCTAAGGATAATAGTGATTGCCTGGTATTAATTCTCGTAACACACACTACTTTATACTTGTTCTTGTGAGTATTTTTTATTTCAGTATCGAAATGTCTAACTCGCAAGCAGTACCCACTCACGTCGATAACGGCCTGGGTTTCCATGGAGAAAAAGATAATGTAGCCACCCCAGGGATGGAAGTGCCTCGGGCTAGCCACGAGGGAGTACCAATCGCAGACCCCGTCGATGTCAATTCGCATGTCAACCTAAATGCAAATTTGGCGTTGATTCTGAAGGTAGCGTACGCAGGGAAGTTCGTTCAAGTGGTTAATGTGCGCATGATGGAGAAGACGGTGGAGTTAGCCTCCAATTGATATTTAAAATGCTACAGTATCAGCGAGCCATTATAGTGCAACTACAGAATCAGCATTGAGAACCAAGTGGGATCGAACCAAAGCTGAACCAGAAATTATTCGCAGGGCCGAACCTATACCGGAGAGATCAAAAGTCAATGATTCGGGGGCTGACCCTGCTATTATGAAAATGCTCGAGGAGCTCACTAGACGGATTGAATCAGGAGAAAAGAAAATCGATGCAAATGATAAAAAGTTAGAAACATACAACTCCCGGGTTGACCAAGTACTGGGGGCACCACCGATATTGCATGGACTAGATTCTAAAAAGTTCGTGCAAAGACCCTTCCCCCTAGTGCGGCTCCAGAAGCCAATTCCCAAGATGTACTATATGCTCGAGATTCCCAAGTATAACAAGGGAATGAACACGTCACCTCATATACGTACGCCATCAAAGAAATGACTTGGAAGATGACGAAATTGAGTCAGTACTACTGAAGAAGTTCGGAGACACTCTGTCTAAAGGTGCCTTCATATGGTATCATAACTTACCCTCTAATTCTATTGATTCATTTGCTATGCTTGCATATTCTTTTGTAAAGGCACACATCGGAGCCATTCAAGTTGCAATAAGGAAGTCGGGCCTTTTCAAGGTAAGGCAAAAAGATAACGAGATGCTTAGGGAATTTATATCTCGGTTCCAAGCAAAGAAATTGGATTTGCCTCCGGTCACCGATGACTGGGTTGTTCAATCTTTCACTCAAGTTCCCAACGCTCGGAGTTCCATAGCTTCACAGCAGTTGAAGCAAAGTTTAATCGAGTGCTCGGTTGTCACTTGGGCTGATGTACATAATCAATATTAGTCAAAGATCATGGTCAAGGATAATCAACTGGGGACTCCTTTGGGATCCGTTTATCGTAGCAGGTCCACGATAGGATAAAAAGGGACATCAATCGTGAGCCAAGGTCGAATAGAGATCGATATCAACCATACAACAGAGACCTTAGAGGCAGCAAGTTTGAGCGAAATGAGAGAAGAAATGATCGAGGTCAAAATTCACGGGGGCTTGATGCTGAGGGAGATCACGTTAAATATCCAAAATTCGAATGAAGGTACGAACCCATTCCAATTCTTTCTATTTTTTCGACTAACACTTGCAGGCTATCAACAAGGATCGACATGAAGCTTTGGATCTTAAAGCACGTGTTGCACTCTTTTTCCCGTAGGCCGGTTTTTATCCCAAATGGGTTTTCCCGGTGAGGTTATTAGCGAGGCAACCATTGTTCGTGCTAACTTATAGCAATTCAATAGTATCTGAGGTTCCCTACAATAAGCCTCGAGTACTGGGGGCATTACCCTCGAATATTTACTTTGTTGCAAGGAAATTACTTCTTAACAACTGGGTATCGATAGGAAATATTGTAGGGATCAAACGGTGAAGAACCGTGCCCATATGGGTTACTCGAGCCCTAACATAAAACATGCACAAATATATAATCATCTATTGAGAGGAGTATTTTTTCCTTGCCGATATCTCATGCCTTTAGAAAAATTTCCTGCTTCATACTCTTGATCTATTGTATAAAAACTAACCCTATGCTTGAGGACTGCCGTTCGAAAAACAAACGAAATTGAGCTACTAAACTTTCAAGACCGTAAGACCTTAAAGGCGACCCTCGATTTTACAGGTCACGGCCACCCCACTTGGGGACTGACACTTTGGGCAAGCTCGAGGTAAAATGGAAAATAAGCCCAAGGGGAGAGTTTGGAACAAAAGAGGCTACGGCCAAATTAACATTTATCAGAGACGTTCGAAATCCGTAAAAAATACAAAGGCCTAAGGGCTAACTTCACTTTGAGTTCGAGCAAGTCATCACTCGATCATAAAAGCCCAAGCACTATCTTAACCCAATTTCGAGCAAACTCTCACTGGGGACTATCTATAAAGCCTAAGGGCTAACTTTGCTTCGAGTTTGAGAAAATCCTTACTCGACTATAAAGCCAAAGGGCTAACTTCACTTCGAGTTCGAGTAAG
The DNA here is from genome assembly GCA_026770625.1 of Nicotiana glauca. Taxonomy (NCBI): domain Eukaryota; kingdom Viridiplantae; phylum Streptophyta; class Magnoliopsida; order Solanales; family Solanaceae; genus Nicotiana; species Nicotiana glauca. The sequence continues at coordinate 34,619 of MU782629.1, read as the reverse complement.
TCCTCACTCGATCATAAAAGCCCAAGGGCTATCTTGACCCGAGTTCGAGCAAACTCTCACTCGGGGACTATCTATAAAGCCTAAGGGCTAACTTTGCTTCGAGTTCGAGCAAATCCTCACTCGACTATAAAGCCTAAGGGTAACTTCACTTCGAGTTCGAACAAGTCCTCACTCAATCATAAAAGCCCAAGGGCTATTATAACCAGAGTTCGAGCAAACCCTCACTCGAGACTATCTATAAAGCCTAAGGGTTAACGTTACTTCGAGTTCGAGCAAAACCTCACTCGACTGTTAAAGCCTAAGAGCTACTCAAACTCTAGTTTAAATGGTCATTCGGGTCCATCGATCTCCGTCGAAAGATCAAAGCCCCAAGCATGGATTTTTTCAAGGGTCTCCCTCTGAGACTAACACTTGGCCCACTCGACAACCTCCTTTGCCTGAACCTGAGTAGTTTCCTTTTGCGGAACGGTTTTAGATATTTTGGCCATTTTGTTTTTGTGAGCAAGAAAGAATAGAGATTTGAATATTTGGTGCTTTGAGGAGAACAAGCAAAGAAACTCGAACTCAATTTGTTTCTTGTCATTAAACTTCAAAAAATAAGGGGACTATCTGTATATGGTCAAAATTGGGTTTGCCTACTTTTGTATGACTGACTGAAATCGGGGTGTAAGATCTAGGCTCGGCCTCGACTATATCGGGTCATGGTACGGATATGGGTTGGTAAGCTCGTGGATCAATGGCCGATCAAGATCGAGACCAACCATGGTCGAGACCGAAGTAAGTAAGAAATCGAGCGAGATCGAAGGAGGCCTGCTAGGTCGAATAATGGAAAGCCAGTATATTCATGATCGGGCAAGGATCGTGGCGGAGATCTCGGCACATATCGAGTCAGGACCGGTTATTTAGCCCATCGTGAGATTTACTTCTGTAATTAGAATTATATCATAAATAGTATTCCTCTATTATATAAAAAGGGCCCCAATCGTCCTGTAGGGGGGAGGGTGGAGGACACATTGTTCTCACGTATCAAAGCAATATAATACTCTCTCTTTAGCTCATATTCTTGTTCATCAGCTTGCTATATTTTTAACTGTTCTTGCACAAATCAGTTCGAGGGTATTCAAGCTCGAGGGCTGAATTTCGTTCAAATACTGGTTTGCTTTATTCTATTGTTAATTTTTATTATAAATCCTTACATTTATCAATTTGTAATAGATGAAATTGTAAATCCTTAAAACTACATTATAAGTTTAATTGTTATTCAATTTTAAGGGTAAACAGTCTCATTTAGGCTTATTAAGACAACGTTTTACTTCACTCTTTTTTCTTCTTCTTTTTTTAATTTTTTATTTCACTTTAGTTAGTTGTTAAGACAGATCAAGAACTAGAGCCCCGTAACATTGGATAAAAGGGAAAAGACGGAGTATTATTTTATTCCAAATATACATGTACACTTCCTGTACTCCGTTTGGAAACATAGGGAACGCACGCGAGGAAATCAACCTCAGAATTCTCACTAAAAATTTTCTTTTATTTCCATAAGATTTTATTTTTAGAATCTGTGTCACGAACATCCATGAGGATTTTATGTACTACACTTTTCACCTTACTTCAATAGTTATCCCAAAACCTAAATGATTATGATCATACTCTTTACCTTTTCTTTTTGCTCCTTATATTCTCCTCTTACCCTTACATTTTTATTCCATCCTTTCTCACTTGTCTCCTTCTTTGAGGTCTCTCTTCTATTTCTTAATTTTGATCAAGTGTTGAAAAATGGGTGAAATATCTTGCTCTGCTAATGGGAATGGATTGAATAATGGAAATGGACATGCAATAGTTGTAGGTCCAATTAGAAAGAGCTGTTGGTATGAAGAAGAGATTGATACTGACTTGAGATGGTGCTTTGCTCTCAATAGGTAACTTCTTTTTTCCACTTATAACAATTATAACCAGACATTTTATTTATACACCATTTCAGTGTACAAAACTTAACGTGGAATTATAATATATACCGCTAGAGGAATAGTTATCACTCCTTATTTCAGATGAATGCATGCTACTAGTATCGTTATGAATAACAATATTCTGTATATTGAGTTACGTGATTGTATATAAGCTACTACGTACTGTACTATTTTTTTCTTAAGGTTTCAACTGATCCAATGCTCTAAGTTTGTCACACAATAAGTCTTTTTTCTTTAGCTTTTTAAAAAATTACCTCTTGATAATTTATGAATTCGTGGATATTGTCGGAATATATTCAAATTATTCTTCGTTTTTTTCCAAAAAGTTCTCTCTTTTGTGGAAGATTAGTGAATGGGGTCATTACGAGGCTTCATCTCTGGACAAGGATTTTACTTTTTGGTTATCCAGTTGTTAATTTAATGTCCTAGGATATATATATATATATATATATATATATATATATATATATATATATATATATATATATATATATATAATTAGTATGTTTTTTTATTGGAATGTTTATTCAATATCCTAGGATATATTTAGTTGGTTCTTCGAATGTACATACTGCTTTCTTAAGTCTTGTCACAGAAAAATAAAAGGTCTTATCACAGAAAAAAGGTCGTAATGCAAGGCAAAAAGAAAAAGAACAAAGTAAACATACGTACTTAATTACTGGAATCCGAAATTAAAAGTAAAAAATTTGATATGTTTTCTTTTGCGCAGCATTTTGCACACTGGTGCCACCCAATATCAAGACATTCAACTCTTGGACACAAAGCCCTTTGGGAAGGTTAGTAATGTATTTCCCTTTTCCGAAAAAGATTGCAACAAAATTATCGGTAACAGAAAAAGGATGAAAAGAAAAGAAAATTTCTTAAACTTTATATTTGATCACTTAATTATGTCATATAATTCCTTTTTGAGAGTATTAACATATACTATAAATTTGTTGGTTAATTATAAAACAGGCTTTGGTCATAGATGGGAAGCTTCAAAGTGCTGAGATAGATGAATTTATCTACCATGAATGTCTTGTTCATCCAGCTCTCCTTCATCATTCAAAGTATATACTATAACTTTTGTTTATTCTCCAATAATTATAATTAGTGTTCATTTTAATTAATGGCAGAAATACTCATTATGACTCTCCACGTATTTTTTGACATTATAAATAATTGATTATTCGCACATAAAATTAACTTACATAATTAATATGCACTTGTCAGTCCTAGAAACATATTCATTATGGGAGGAGGTGAAGGTTCTACTGCCAGAGAATTACTGAGACACAAGACAGTCGACAAAGTTGTAATGTGTGACATTGATGAAGTAAGTCTCTTCCTCCATTTTTCAGCCCTATATCTAATTTGTGGAAAAATTAGCACGATTTGATCAGTTAAAATCATTTATAGACAACTTTTGCATGTTTTCACGAAATATAAGTTGATACATAAATATAAAAAGATTATGGATAAACTATATATTGGAATCAGTCATTGATCGTGTAAACATATATTTTACACTGTTAATGAAAAACTTAAATTCACAAATAATTAAAACTTACGTCTAATTTGCTGCAGGAGGTGGTGGAATTTTGCAAGTCATACTTGGAGGTTAACAGAGAAGCTTTCTCTGATCCTAGACTAGACCTTATTATCAATGACGCCAGGTTCTTTCCCTTGTTTCTCTATGCACCCTAATTTTATAAACTAATTAATTAGTTTTTCTTCCTTTTTGATAATTAATGAATCTTGATTAACGAAAATGGTGTGATTTTGCAGGGCTGAGCTAGAGAGGAGGGAAGAGCATTATGATATTATAGTAGGAGATTTAGCAGACCCTATAGAAGGAGGACCATGTTACCAGCTTTATACAAAATCCTTCTATGAATTCATTGTTAAACCTAAACTTAACCAAGGTGGTATCTTTGTCACTCAGGTAAATGATGATTCTGGCTTATATTTTGTCATTTAAATTTATAGATATATATATATATAAAATTCCAAAACCTTGTAGTAGTAACTACTAATACTAATTGGTTGTCAATTGTGAACATTTAACAGGCAGGGCCAGCAGGAATTTTCAGCCATACAGAAGTCTTTTCCTGCATTTTCAATACTCTAAAACAAGTTTTCAAATGTAAGTTTCTTGACTGAAAAAGATTATTTAGCTTTTTCAAATGTAAGTTTCTTGACTGAAAAAGATTATTTAGCTTTCTGCTAATTACATTCTTGAAAACATGATATCTCAAAGGATAACCTTCAATTATTTTGTTTTACAGATGTTGTGCCTTATTCAGCTCATATTCCATCGTATGCTGACACTTGGGGATGGGTCATGGTAATCATTATTTTTTAATATTAATTATCTCAAAAATTCAAACCAAATTTTCTATCATAATTTATTTAAGGCTAATCAAATTCTGTAAAATGACATAGGCATCAGATACTCCATTTGTTATAAGCGTGGATGAATTAGACCAGAGAATGAAGCAGAGGATGAAGGGGGAGAACAGATATCTTGATGGAAAAACATTCACTTCAGCCTCAACATTGAGCAAAGCTGTTCGAAACTCGTAAGAAATATGTCCATTTTCATGTTGATTCAATTGTTATGCATTCACAACCTAATTAAAGCCAATCAAATAAAAAGTTTATGTTTTGTGCACTTTTACACTATCATGTTGTTTTCCCACAATTACACATGATTCTCTATATATATAGTAACTTGAAAATTAAGAATAATAAGTTGTTCTAACCAATTAAATTGCATGTGCCTAATAAAACTTCTTTACATTGTCAGTTCATAGTAAGTGTATACAACTTAAATTACTTTGTTTATAGTAACTTTTTTTTTTTTGATGATTTGTTTCTAAGAGGAATCTTTAATTAATGACAGATTGGAAAACGAGACTCATGTTTATGCAGAAGGGAACGCAAGATTCATATATGGACATGGTAGACACAATCAAGCAATGATATGATGGAACACAAGTTAAAAGGGGTGCCCCATGATTATAGCATATAGACCAAAAAGTACCAAGTTGGGAACTTTTCTACTTTTCTTTTTTCATCTTATGCTTTCACCTTCTGGTTTTAACTGAAAGTTATCTAGTATTTCCTTTTCTTGTTTTTTTCTTTTTTGTTGGAAGTGGTGGGGAGTTCTATAAGTAGTTACTCTAAAGGAAAGAGGAGTTGTGGCTTATGGATCTTTCTTGTTCTTTCTGAATTGGAATATGGTTAATAGAATATTACTACTATCTTTTAATTCGACACTTTACTAGTACAATCTTTTGTTTTGAATCCGATCCCCCCAAGTTTTTATCACTTCAGAAATTTTATACATTTCTTCTTTTTTCCTGTTATTACTTGAATTCTACAATAGTGTTAGGCCGTGTTTCATTAAGCTTCTTCAAAGCCAATTTGGGATATTAGAGCAGGCCATGGTGATATGCAAAAGTCCAAACTAATTCCTTAGGTGGTGGTTGATAAAGCTACCATTTTGGGTAGCTAGTGCTTGGGCCGAAGATAGCAAAATATCTCCAAATAAATAGAGACAACTTCACTTTTAGTCGTTCGGGTGAAACTTTTGACAAACTCTAGCCCAAAAATTTATTATGCAATTTGAAGCAAAAAACTAATTATAATAGCTAGCCAAAAACTAAAACTCGGCATCATTACCATTCATAGCTTATAATTGAAAGTCTAGCCCTTCCCGAAATTGAGAACAACATTGAGTACTTAACCAATAAGTTAGTGGCAGAGATTAACTAAGATAGTGTTAATATTCCCGATTTCAACACCAAATACAGAACCTACATAAATTATTAACTCGATTTGCAACGCAGATCTAGAAATCGATTTTGCCATCTCATATGTTGATAAAAATAAAGCTAAATCGATCTTTTACCCACTCAAAATCCAATTTACAAGTGGTGCCGTTTCTTGCTAGTTTTTCTTGCAGAGAGATGTTAAACAGAATAAGCGTAAGGTACTCTAGAATTGGTTCCTAAATAAGAATCTTTATGAGGAAAAAAAATTACTTATAAAAGATGAGAACTTTCTTAACGTTTTGTTCAAGTGACTATATAAGAAGATTCCTTTTACGTTTTTGGTATCGGAACTAGTACAGTGAGTAATCAAGAACTTTTCTTTTTAAAATTAAAAAAAAAAAAAACAAAGAAGAGGAACCCCACCTAAAGGATAATATTATGCACACCTCCATGCTTTAATCGTAGTACTATATAATAATGGGACTTTACTTAAGTTTTTTGAGGGGTTTAGGCTCTTTTTACAATGTTGAAATTAAGAAAATGTCCTTTTTAGATCTTTTACATGTAAAAAAATAAATCTCTCATGTGTAAAAATAATTTCTCGTGTTTAAAAAAAGAGATAGGGTCACTATATAAAATATATACAAAAATAAACTGTCATTATACAATAAATAAACTAAATAGAATTTCACTATATAAAATATATACTAAATAGAATGTCACTATACAGTTTATATAGAATAGACTGTAACTATACAAAATATATACAAATAAACTGTCATTATACAAAACATATACTAAAAATATACAAAATAGATTATCACTATACAAAAATTATGCAAAATAGATTGTTACTATACAATTTATAAACAATAGGCAGTCACTATAAAAAAATATACAAAAATAGACTATCACTATAAAAATTTTATACAATCGATATACAAAAATAGACTTTTATTACATAAAAAAATATACAAAATAAACTGTCAATATACAAAATAAACTGTCTATATACAAAATAGACTGTCATTATACAAAAATATACTAAATAAATTATCACTATACAAATTATATACAAAATAGACTGTCACTATAAAAAATATATACAAATAGACTGTCATTATACAAAAATATGTTAAATAAACTGTCACTATACAATTTATAAACAATAGACTGTCTCTATATAAATTATATACAAAATAAACTGTCACTATACAAAAATATATTAAATATACCGTCACTATGCAAAAAATATATAAAATAGACCGTGGCAAAAAAAGGTTACACTATTGCGCCAAGTAGGGGTCGAACCTGCGACGTTCTGCTTATGAAACAACACTTTGTCCAGTGAACTACAAGCATTTATGTAATCATACTCGTTCCTTTCGGGCTATTAAATGCAATATGTTTGGGCCGAAGGGCCATTTTCTGTAAGTGGCCCAAAACATGAGCTATTAAAATTTTGAGGGGCTATAGAAGGTAGTTTTCTCAAATAAATAAGCGATGCATGTGTCATTTTCATAAGCAAAATCACATTAAATTACATGTTAGGTCAAGCAAAATTCAGGTGTTAAAGTCATTGCTTATATGCCAAGTGGATTAAAGATTTGAAATTTATGGGTTCAAACGGGGCTTCTATTCCGGTACATTAGTTTGTACACATTTGATGGACTTCTTAAAACATATACCATAAATACTAGCTAGTAGCTACATCTGCCCCTGTTTACCATTTTCGATTTTGTATTTTTACACGTATATACACAGTACCACATATCGCCTTCATATGGAGTTAGGTCTTTTAAACAGCTTTATGAGAATTTTCTCCATGAGTATTCTGATACCAAAGGTGTAAGTTGATTTACTTTTGACTAGGTGAAAATGGAATTTACTCTTTAATTTGCAAAATTTGCTTCAAAATATCACTGTCTACTAAATTAATAAATGGAAAAAGAAATTACTACTCCTATCATAGAATTGTACATTTAATATTCCATAGTTGGTTGTGACTTGTGAAGATTATGATTGATTGTTCCATTTGTTTGTGTTAATGTGTTTTATCAGTGCCATACTCAATAATGCGTGCTGTGGTGGACTCTGCTTCTATCGTCAGCATACAAAGAAGCCAAATCATTAGTGCTGTTAATTAGTAATAATTGTTGCGTCTTCATCCATCAGCAATCAGCATCAATAACTATTATGCACACCGATCAACCACCTCGATCATATACTTGACGAAGGGTTCAATTGAACCCTCTTGCAACATTCTGCCTCCGCCCTTACATTTTGAATACGGAAAGTTATTTCTGTACGAGGGAATTACACCAACTTGAACTTTGGTTACTAGAAGAATATACAATAGTTGGCATACTCTAGACATTATAAAGAAAAACAGAGATACTTTCAACGTATTCTAAATAGCATTTGTTAGGGGTCAGAACGTATTCTCCATGTTCCGAGACCTCTCGTAGCTTAATTTGATGATTTACGACTTGCATGTGTATGCGTGAAAACTCAAAGAAAATGTAAATTTGACTTAAAATGAGGTTTGAGTTGACCATGGTTAACGTATTTGGTAAGCGACCTCCGATCAGTATTTTGACGATTCCGGTAGGTTTATATGATATTTTTGGACTTGTACGCATATTTGGTTAGGGTTCCGAGTGATCCGAAGGCATTTCGGCACATTATGTGAAAGATTGGAAAATTTGGTTTAAAACTTGAAATCCTTGAGTTGTGATGATCGATTCTTGATATTTGATGTTGTTTTGATGATTAGAGTGAGCGAGCAAGTTTATAGGATGTTAATACACTTGTGTGCATGTTCGGATTGGAGCCTGAGGGGCTCGGGTGAGTTTCGTATGAGTTTTAGTTGATTTTGGAACTACTGGTGCAAATCTGTTGTTGGTGTGAGTAGCAGGTCTCGCCTTTGCGAAGACCTGATCGCAATTGCGAGCCTAGCATTTGCGATCTCAGGCTTGCAAATGCGATGTAGGAGCTAGTTTTTGCGTTTGGGAAGAATTCATCGAATTGCAATCAGGGGATGGTCCCCATTTAATCATTTTGTCGCTTTTGTGATGACTGGAATTTTCTGGAGAGCTTCGCAAATACGGTGTTGTGATGGTTGGGGACTTCGCAAATGCGAGGTATATGTCACATTTGCTACTTCTGTACTACTCTGGCACTGTTCACATTTGCGGGCAATTGTTCACAACTATTGTAAACAAGTGTTTGTAGTTGCGATACATATAGCTAGGTAAAAGTAGAGAATTTCGAGACTTAGCTCATCATACACAATTTTCAACCCTAAACTGTCTAGAGGCGATTTTTAAAGAAGACTTTCTTCTCAAATTCATTGGTAGATAACTTTAACTAGTTTTCAATCAATTTCAACTACTTTCCCATGCATTTTAACATCAAATCTTTGAATTTTAAAGTAGAAATTAGGAATTTTGGATAGAATTTAGAAATTTTATAAAATTAAGATTTAGACCTCAAATTGAGCTTGGATTTCGAAATAAATCACGCATTCGGGCCTCGGGATAAATGGGTAACTGAAATTTGATACGAAACTCGGATTTTGACCAAGTACGCCCAGGGTTGAATTTTATTGACTTTTTTAATTTAGCTAAAGATTGAACTTTTTTTTATTCGTGGGTAGTTTTTAAAGCTTATTTTTTATTGTTTGAATGATATTTGGCTAGATTCAGTTGGTTTGGAGGTTTGTTCTATGGGAAAAGTTGTGGTTGATTGTTGATTTGATTCTGAAGGAGGTAAGTGTCGTGTTTAACTTTGATTTGAGGGAATTAGTACTTGTCTAGTATATTTGCTATGTAAATTATGTGTGGGGATATCATATATGCAAGGTAAGGAGTGCATATGCGTTGTCATGGGTTAAAGCATGCGGGGTGGGCTTTTTATCTTTATCTCATCATTTATTCATGTTGTATCTCGTTACATGCTTTGATTGTTTCATGCTACTACTTGTTATTTATGCCTTGTTTGTTATCTATCATTTATATGTTACATGTTTTTTCTTATTCATTCCTCGATATATATATGCTCCTACATGTATGAATTGAATATCTTCATTGTTTCATATCTTTACTTGCCTTTATTTTCTTTACCTTACTTGTTGCACTTTATTATATTATATCCGATTATATGAGCCCTTGGCTATTCTTGCGTTAATGATTTGTTGAGATTTGTGAATATGATATGTTGGTTGTTCTCTGTTTGTACTCGTATTTCCATGGTGTTTTATACAGTTTAGTACATTTTTGTTGGGATTTTAGAATTTGTTGTGTTAAGTTGTTAATGATAGTGAATTGGTATTTGAGATCAGGTTGCATGCCGAAAGGGGGTATGATGTGTTGTAACTATTTGTAACTGTGGTGTTCTATTTCTGTACTGTGATGTGAGGTTATGGTGATATTATTCTGGGTCCCTCTGCTTGTTGACCTTCGGGTCCCGTTGTTATGAGTTTATTCAGTTTCTCTATACTTTTGTTGTCTTCTTTTTATTATTCGTACAAGTTTATAGTGGGTGTCTTGTATCCTAACCTCATCACTACTTCGTGAAGTTAGGCTTGGCACTTACGGAGTACATGGGGTTGGTGGTACTCATACTATACTTCTTCATCTCTTGTGGAGATCCCGGTGTTGGTACTAGCATATCATAAAGGAGATTGCTTGTATCAAATCTTATCCAAGAGATTTGAGGTAGAGTTGCACAACATATGCAGTCCCTGAAGTCTCTTTTCTTATCATATTTTATTGTTTATCTTGTTTCGAACAAATTGTATTTCATTTTATACTACATTTGAAGTACTCTACTCGCTCATGTACTTGTGACTCCAAATTTTTGGGATTAATATAGACACTATTACTTATGGAACTATTTCATGTATTTCAGAGTATTTCAACCTTTAATTATTAATATTCTGCTTTTAAAATTGTTGAACCGGTTAATTCTTTAGCTAATGTTGGCTAGCCTAGCAAGCGGATGTTAGGCGCCATCACGACCCCGTGGGTGAAATTTCGAATCGTGATAAGTTGGTATTAGAGTCCTAGGTTGCCTAGGTCTCGGGATTCATTAGAAAGCTTAGTAGAGTCTTGCAGATCGGTACAGAGATTCCTGTACTTATCTTCTAGAGACTATAAGGCGTTAGAAAAATTTCACTGTCTTTCTTTCTCTATCGTGCGACTTTATTCTATTGCTGAAGTTTGAATCACTCTTCTTTTAATCACTTGCAGATGGTGAGGACACGTATGACATCCACAGTTAATCAAGAGCCGGAGCCCCAGGTTGCAGCCACTACTAGGGGTAAGGGCTGGGGCCGAGGTAGATCAAGAGGCAAAGGCAGAGCTCAGCCTGGAGAATGCGTAGCAACACCTATTGTTGATCCTCAAATCAAGCAGGAGGAGCAGATCCATCTTCTGATTGCGCCAATTGGACTAGCTCAGGTCCCAGAGGGGTTCATTGCTACCCATGCTTCAGGACACCATAATACGCCTAGTGGGTCTTATGGAGAGTGTGGCCTAGGATGGTGTGTTCACTATGGCACCAACCGTCTCTCAGGCTAGGGGAGGAGCCCAGACTCCCGCCACCTACAATCTTGGGCAGATGGCTCAAGAGAGAATCCCGCGATGTCAGTTGAGGGGCTTCATAGGTTGGACAAGTTTACCAAGTTATTTCCCTTCAATTTAGTGTTCACTTTTGGAGGACCCTAATAAGTGTAGACTTTTACTACTTATTATTACATTCTTAATGTAGTTTTTAGTCTGAAAATACTGATTATTGTCTTTGAATCTAATAAAAATTGTTGAATTGCAAGTGTGTTTGAGAATGTAAGCTCAATGAAAAAAAATGACTCAAAAAGGAGATGTTCTAGCCAAGTTCATCAAAGAGGATAAGTGCTAAAAAATGCATTTTGTAGAATTCTAATTGTGGCTGCAAAAGCAGTTCGTTCCGCAAAAGAAGGAATGTGGCTGCAGAAGAAGAACTGAAGCTTCGGGAACCTTTGGCAGAAGTGTGATTTGTGCATTGCAATGTGTTATCGCATGTTGCTCCCAAACGTACATGCAAGTATACGTGGTCGTGCAAGTAATATAGGATTGTAAGTGCAGAAATCGTACCCACAACGACTTGTGATGAACTATTATTAAATTAAACTAAGTCAATTAATCTATTCAAGAGATTTTCTAAAGTATGATTATTAAATTAGAACTAATCTAGAGTAGCAAACTAAGAAATTAAACGAAATAATTCGACAAGCTTAAAGGTGAATTAAATGGGAGAAAATATTTCATAGATATGGGTTAGCTTACAATCCTGTTGAGTTTTTTACTTAAATTATCTAATTAATTTATCTGGTTTATTGATTGACAGGGTTAATATTACTCGTAGTATTCTCCTGAAGTACTGCTCGCCTATTCAAGCTAACCTAACGCCTATATTCCTATAAAATTAGGATTAACAAGAATGCATTAATAATTTCTGTATAACAACCAAGCAAGGCGATTAGGTATATCCCCATCCTAATCACAAATCTGTTCACAATACTCACGTTCAAGATCTTGCTCTACTCAATTTTATATGTAATCTAGAATTTTCTCTCATGAGTTCAATCTTAGATTCGTAGATAGTATTCAATTGGTGATCAAGCAATCAAATAATTAAGCGCAAGATTACTAAATACGCCAATATGATAAAATAATAAGAACAATCCAAGCTTCAAACTACAATATTCATATAGCACCCACAACTCTAGAACTAATAACCTATGAAGTTAAAGGAAGAGAAGAGAAGAAAAACTGAGAATCCTTGCTCCCAAGTGTTCTGTGTGTGTATTTTTCTCTCAAAACGGTATCTCTGTCACGACCCATTTTCTCCTATAGGTCGTGATGACGCTCAACGTTGCCACTAGGCAAGCCAACAGTGAATTAATCATGCAAGTTTTCTTTTTAATAAATTTTCATGTAGTTAAATTTCATTTATTAAGAAAATAAGAAGTAGAAAACATAATAAAGTAAGCGAAGACTAACAAGTGAGCAATAGCAGTGAAATAATTACTCCAAACTATAAAGTCTACTAGTATGTGTTCCAAGTCTTGGTGCCGCAAGTGTATGAGAAAGTAGTAGAATATACAAAACTCTAACTACTGTCTGAATTAAAGTAGACAGAAACTAAATGCAAAAGAGAGACTCTGGGTGCTGCAAAACGGCTCAGGAAGTAGCTCACCACTAGGCCTCGAGGTATCGGTGGTACGCGCCGGTATGACTGCCAGACGCACCTGCCTCAGATCCTGCACGATTAGTTCAGAAGTGCAGCGTGAGTACATAAACAACATGTACCTAGTAAGTATCCAGTCCAACCTCGAAGAAATAGTGACTAAGGGTCGACTTCGACACTTACTACATGTCAATAATAAAATACAGAAATTCTAGTAGGCATGGGGTACATGAATAACAACAAATAATACTAACATGATAACTACTTCAATAATTTTAGTCCATCAAATAAATAATAATCTCTTAAGTCATAAAAGTAATATCAAGTGTATCCGGGCTCCAAACATTATCACGCATGATTTATGCTGAGGTCGTACGGCCCCATCCAGAATAATGTGTACAGTGCCGAGGGTCGAGCAGCACGAACCATAGATGCATCTATTCTACTGTCGAGGCGTTCGGCTCGCTCCACAAAAGAGAGGATACTATATGAACATCCGATTTAAAAGTTATTACAAGGATAATACACAAGGAAGCTCAATTTCTATTATCGGTCAAGTAACCCGCCAAAACTCAAGTAAGTGAAATTCGATCATTTACAACTCCTTTATCAAGTTCCAATATAATTTAGGCACTTCAATTAACAAGTAGGGTGCAAACATTACAAAAATTTCATGATTTTGGTCATAAACTACCTGCACATAAGCATAATTAGTAGCTACGTACGGACTCTCGTCAGCTCGTGCGTACGTAGCACCTACAATTAGAAACAGTTAGAAGAAAATAGTAATTTAAATCACCTATGGGGTAAATTCCCTCTTACGAGGTTAGGCAATAGACTTACCTCGTCTCAAAGCTTACTTTTCGACCCACAAATTCGTTCTAGAGCTTCAACTCGGTGCCGAACAATCCAAAACTAGTCAAATGTTACATAAATTAGTCAATACATGTTCAAAAGTTCATAATTTAACTATTAGAGTAATTACCCAACCCAAATTGGAAGATTCCTAAAATTCACCCCCAGACCCACGTGCCCGGTTTCCGAAAAATTTCGAAAATAAATGCTACCCATAACCTCAGGAACTCAAATATATAATTTTCACCCAACTCCATAATCATTGTCGTGGTTAAAATCTCATTTTTGTCAAAACCTAGGTTTTCCAACTAAATCCATAATTTCCACCATTTGAAATGTTAAAATCTACCCATAATTTATGTATTAAACTTATATTTTGTAGGAATTACTTACCTTCAATACCTAGGTTGAAACCCCTCTCTTTAAAACACCAGAATCGCCCAAGAAGTGTAAAAAATGAACTTAAAATGGCTTAAGTCTCGTTTTTAAAAATGTTTCTGCCAATGGTCCTTATACGCGATCGCCGCCAAGCTCATGCAATCGCAAAGGCTAAACTGAGAAGCCTAGGAAAAGGCTTTATGCGAACGCGAGAGGACCCATACGAACTCGATGCACTGGCCACCTATTCAGCGCAAACGTGGGGCCCAACACGTGAACGCATAAGGCAATTGGGTTGCCCAGGACCAGGCTTCTACGCGGACACGGCCTACCAAATGCAAACGCGAAGGCTAAAGGCCTAGGCCTCCGTAAATGCGGTCTTGCATATGCGAACAGGAAGGGCAAAAACCCCCAGTCCCCAAATCCTTCATCGCGAACGTGAGGGTCCTTCCGCGTTCGCAAAGAAGGAAAACCCTAACTGAAAAATCTGGTGTTTTCAACTTAACACCGGGCGATCCGAAACATAACCGAGCCTCTCAGTACGCTGTCTCAATGCACCAACAAGTCCATAAACATAATACAGACCTTGTCGAACTCTCGAAACACGTAAAAAAATAATGAAACTAAGAATCGCACCCCAAAACCAAATGAATCAAATTATAAACTTCAAGTTTCCAATTTGCTCCGAACACACGGAATCATACTTAGACTACTCGGAATGACACAAAATTTTGCGTGCAAGTCTTAAATCACCATATGGAACTATTCTAAGGCTCAAAATCCAAACGGACCTCGATAACACCAAATTCTACTTCAAACCAAATTTAAAGAACTCAAAAACCTTCATTATGCCAACTTTCACTATTAAGCGCCGAAATACTCCTGGTTCATCCAAAACTCGATCCGAACACACTCCCAAGTCCAAACCGTCATACTAACCTATTGGGACCATCAAATCCCAGTTCTGAGATCGTTTACTAAAATTGTTGACAAACTTAACCCTTTTAAAGCCAATATTAGGAAACTAAGTGTCCCGATTTCAACCTGAACCATTTCAAACCCGAGCTATCCATCCCTGCAAGTCATAAAATAGTAAAAGCACATACTGAGAGTCTAATTTAGGGGCAGATATATAGAAAGAGAAACGACCGGTCGGTGTTACATTCTCCAACTCTTAAATAAACATTCATCCTCGAATGGGTCTAGAATCATACCTGGAGTGCCTAATAGGTGTGGATATCTACTCTACATGTCCTCCTCTTTATCCCAAGTCGCCTCCTCGACTGGTTGAACCCTACGCTAAACTTTTATCGCAAAAATATTCTTGGACATAAACTGGCGAACCAGCCCGTCAACAATGGCAAGTGGTTCCTCCTCGTTTCCTAGGCTCTCATCTAGCTAAATCATGTTGTAGTCTAACACATGCGACCTGTAGACATGATACTATCACGACACATGCGATATGTAGACATGATACTATCACGATCCCAACCCCGGTCGTGATGGCGCCCAACACACTACTAGAAAAGCCCGACCAATTTACATCCTTAACCCAATTTATTATACAGTTCATTATTAGCTAACACAATAAAATTACCAAATCAACATATTAGAAGTCTGAAGTAAGAGTTAAATGTGCGGAATTTCAAATAACAAAATGACTACATAGTCCAAAAGATCCGGTGTCACAAGTCCGAGCCTCTAATACAGATTTATCAATCTAATACATGTCACTCTAGGGGAATACGAAATAAAAACAAAGGATAGAAGGGAGAGATCAGGGCTGCGGACGTCATGCAGCTACCTCGATGCTCCCAGATATGCGTTGCTCAACAGAGAATCCTCACTCAGCCTTAGGTGCACCTGGATCTGCACGCAAGGTGCAAGGAGTAATGTGAGTACTCCGACCCAGTGAGTAATAAAAATAAATAATGGCTAAGGATAAGAAATCATGGATAAACACATTGTAATCTATAATACGGCAGTTTAAACCAAGTAGTATGAAATCAATAAACCAGTGAAATCGAAATGTAGAAATGCTACAACAGATAAGCAAATAAATGATATCCAAATAAAGGATTGCAATACATAGTACGGTAATCTCTAGTACCCGTTGTAGCATGCAGCCCGGTCCATTTATTTATCGTCGACGACGCTCACTGGGGGGTGTGCAGACTCTGGGAGGCGCCCCTTACGACCCAAGCGCAGTAACAAGCCATCTCGTGGCATCAACTAGGCCCTCGGCCTCATATCAATATCAATATAATACTGTTGCAATGCGCAGCCCGATCCCATACTCAGTCCAAAAATCACATAAGCCCCTCAGGCCACAATAAAATAGTAGTTCTCAGCCCAAAACATCATTAGAAATTTCATTTAAGTTTCAAATCTGAGTAAAAGTGGTTGAGTTTTGTAAAACAGTATTAAACAATAGGACTAAGTTCAAGTAATGTGTCAAAATAGTAAGAAAACAGTGATAGCATTCCCCGAAGGGTTCAAATAACACCATAGGATTGTGTTTTAGGTCCAAAACCCTTACCTTATCGAAGCTCCTTGAAATCCCTCTTCAAAATCGCCCAAAAATCTCCAGGTCCGAAGTTAAAATGAATAAACCCTTCAAAAATCGCGAAGAAGAACTTTTATACATTCTGCCCAGTCAAAACCGCATATGCAGTCAGATACCCGCTCCTGGGGGACCGCTTCTGCGGTAATCCCTCCGCATCTGCGGACTTCACCTAATCCCTCATAACCGCATCTGCGGTCAAATAGTCGCATCTGCGGCTCCGCAGATGCGGTTCCCAAACCGCACCTACACTTCCTGCATCGCCCCTGACTTTCCGCTTCTGCGGCCCTAGATCCGCATCTGCGACACTGCACCTGCGGCGACCGCAGGTGCAAAAATACCAGCAACAGCAAAAATCTGAAATTGCTCAAGTCCAAAACTCTTCCCGTTAGCCATCCAAAATCATCCCGAGGCCCCCGGGACCTCAACCAAAAGCACCAACACATCCTAAAACATCCTTCAAACTTGTTCCAATCATCAAAACACCTCAAACAACACCAAACTATCAAATTACATCGCATTCAAGCCTAAGTTCTTCTACAACTTCCGAAACACGCATTTGATCAAAAACCCAACCAAATCACCTCATAATGACCTGAAATTTTACACACACATCCCGAATCGCATAACGAAGCTACAGCAACTCTCGAAATTCCATTCCGACCCTTGGATCAAAATCTCACCTATCAACCGGATTTTGCCAAAATACTAACTTCGCCAATTCAAGCCTAATTCTACGTCGGACCTCCAAAACCACTTCCGATCACACTCTTAAGTCACAAATCATCCCCCGAAGCTAATCAAACCATCGAAATTCGTATCCGAGCCCTCTAACACATAAGTCAATATTCGGTTGACTTTTTCAAACCAAGCCTTCCTTTAAGAGACTAAGTGCCTCATTTCCTATCAAAACCACTCCAAACCAACTCGAACACATAAGACACGGATAGTGAAGCATAAAGAAGTAGAGAATGGGGAAAACGGAGCGATAACTCATGAGACGACGGGTCGGGTCATCACATCCTCCCCAACTTAAACAAACGCTCGTCCTCGAGCGAGTCAAGAAATATACCTGAAGCCTTAAATATGTGAGGATATCTGATCCGCATCTCCCGCTCGGTCTCCCAGGTAGCCTCCTTCACGGGCCGACATCTCCACTGCACCTTTACTGAAGCTACATCCTTTGACCTCAATTTCCGAACCTGACGTTCCAAAATGGCTGCTGGCTCTACATCATAAGTCAAATCACCCTCCAACTGAACCGTACTAAAATCCAGAATATTGGACGGGTCTCCAATATACTTTCGGAGCATAGAAACATGAAAAACTGGATGCACGCTCGACAAGATGGGTGGCAAGGCAAGCTCATAAGCCACCTCCCCAATCCTCCGAAGTACCTCAAAAGGCCCAATGAACTGCGGACTCAATTTCCCCTTCTTTTCGAATCTCATAACACCCTTTATGGGTGAAACCTTCAACAAGACCTTCTCACCAACCATGTAGGATACATCTCGAACCTTCCTGCCCGCATAACACTTTTGTCTCGACTGCGCTGTACGGAGTCTCTCCTGAATTACCTTTACTTTATCTAAAGCAGCCTGAACCAAATCTGTCCCCAATAGTCTAGCCTCACCAAGATCGAACCAACCAACTGGAGATCTACACCGCCTCCCATACAAAGCCTCATACGGAGCCATCTGAATGCTCGACTGGTAGCTGTTGTTGTAAGTAAACTCTGCTAGTAGTATAAACCGATCTCATAACCCTCCAAAGTCAATAACACAGGCGCGTAACATATCCTCTAGTATCTGAATGGTGCGCTCGGACTGCCCGTCCGTGTGAGGGTGAAAGGCTGTGCTCAACTGTACCTGGGTACCCAACTCTCGCTGAACAGTCTGCCAAAACTGAGAAGTAAACTGAGTGCGCCGATCTGATATGATGGAAACTGGAACACCATGCAACCGAACAATCTCCCGAATATAAATCTCTGCCAGCCGCTCCGAAGAATAAGTAGTACAAACAGGAATGAAGTACGCGGACTTGGTCAGCCTGTCTACAATCACCCAAATAGCATCGAACTTCTTCAAAGTCCGTGGGAGTCCGGTAACAAAATCCATAGTGATCCTCTCCCACTTCCATTCGGGAATAACCATCTGTTGATGCAAGCCATCCGGTCTCTGATGCTTATATTTCACCTGCTGACAATTGAGACACCGAGCTACAAATTCTATAATATCTTTCTTCATCCTCCGCCACCAATAGTGCTGTCTAAGATTCTGATACATCTTCGCGGCACCCGGATGAATGGAATACCGCGAGCTATGGGCCTCCTCCAATATCAACTCCCGAAGCCCATCCACGTCGGGCACGCAAATACGACCCTGCATCCTTAACACACCATCATCACCAATAGTCACATCTCTGGTATCATCATGCTAAACTCTGTCCTTAAGGACAATCAAATGCGGATCATCATACTGGCGCTCTCTGATGCAATCATACAAGGAAGACCAAGGAACCATATAAGCCAACACCCGACTAGGCTCCGAAATATCTAGTCTCACAAACCGATTGGCCAAGGCCTGAACATCAACTGCGAGGGGTCTCTCCCCAACTAGAATATATGCCAAACTCCCCATACTCACTGCCTTTCGGCTCAAAGCATCAGCCACTACATTGGCCTTCCCCGGATGATACAGAATAGTAATATCATAATCCTTAAGCAACTCTAGCCATCTCCGCTGCCTCAAATTAAGATCCTTTTGCTTGAACAAATGTTGAAGACTGCGATGATCAGTGAATACCTCACAAGATACGCCATACAAGTAGTGCCCCTAAATCTTCATTGCATGAACTATGGCAGCCAACACCAAATCATGAACAGGGTAGTTCTTCTCATGGGGCTTCAACTGACGAGAAGCATAAGCAATAACTCTACCCTCCTACATCAATACACAGCCAATCCCAACTCTCGAAGCATCATAATATATGGTATATGAACCTGAAGCTGATGGCAAAACAAACACTGGAGCTGTGGTCAAAGCTGTCTTAAGCTTCTGAAAGCTCTCCTCACACTCGTTCGACCATACAAATGAAGCACCCTTCTAAGTCAACTTGGTCAAGGGCGATGCAATGGAAGAAAATCCCTAAACAAACCGGTGATAATATCCTGCCAACCCAAGAAAACTACGAATCTCTATGGCTGAGGACGGTCTGGGCCAACTCTGAACCGCATCTATCTTCTTCGGATCAACCTGAATACCCTCGCTGGACACCACGTGTCCCAAGAAAGCTACTGAACTGAGCCAAAACTCACACTTGGAGAACTTTGCATAAAGCCTCTCCTCCCTCAATCTCTACAATACAAATCGTAAAATCGTTCCTGTCCCGTTAGACAGCCTTACATATACCATTGTAATTTATATTTTCCAATTGTTTTAGATAGCCTTGTTTCAGCTCGTGTGGGCTTCACATGGCTCAAAATTATAAATTATAGGGATTTTTTCATTCCTATACACTATTTGAAACCTTATTACGACAAATGTTTATGTTTTATTGTTTATCCGACCTACACAAGTTTTGTTTATAAAATATATGCATTCCACCTTAAAAGGCTCCCAGATCTATTATTAGTGCCTTCAATCAAGAGATTTAGTTACACCCTTTTGCTTCTTCTTTTTTTTCTCCTCTTCTCTTTCCTTATTTTTCCGCAATCATCGGCACTCTCTTTTCAGCAATCTTCACCTTCTTCGAGCGTAAGAATCTTCTCTTGTCGAACTTATTTTCACTTCTTTGAGCATATGAAATGGGAAAATTATAGTATAAGAATAAAAGACAGAGTTGACAAGGTGTGAACACAGACACTACCTATATTCCTTTCTTCCTTTTTTTAAAACTTACAGTCTGTTTGGATCATTGTTCCCCGTCGTTTTATAATGTATTATATTGTACTGTATCGTATTGTACCGTATCGTTTTATGAATACAATATTTGAATAGATTGTATTGTTTGTCATTGTTAAATAATATTTTGATGTTTGTTTGACTGTATCATACTGTACTGTAACTGATAAGTTTACTAAAATACCCTCAATTATTTAAATATTAAATTTATCAAAAATTATGCATAAAATAATTTAAAAAAATAAAACAGAAGAAGGCAAAACAAAGGAGCACAACTAATTAGAATTGAGTTAAAAGTAAATTAGGAGAAAAAGTAAAATAGAAGACAGCAAAACACCTTTAACGTTGGCGGCAGAAGTACTGAAAAAAAATAAAGTAGGTTAGAAGTTGGAGATTTGGAGTTAAAATAGAAAAAAAGGTAAAGGGTAAAATAGAATTGTGGAGTAATAAGTTAGGGCATAATTGGAAAGAAAAATATGAAACTATCCCACCACACCAAATCGGTTGTTTTAAAAAAGGGGACTTTTCATTGTTCCGAAATAATGGATTTAATAATACAATATAACTAATTTTAATGAAACAATCAAAACAAATACTCCCTCCGTTTCAATTTATATGAACTCATTTGACTGGGCACGAAATTTAAGAAAAGAAATAAGACTTTTGAACTTGTGGTGTAAAATGAAGCACATACATTTTGTGTGGCTATAAATCATTTCATAAAGGTAAATTATTTCCAAATAGGGAAAGAGGTCATTCTTTTTAGCACGGACTAAATAGGAAATAAGTTCACATAAATTGAAACGGAGGAAGTATTGTTTTGGGATAACAATACAATACGATACAACGAGGAACAATCATCCAAACAAGCTGTTAGGCAAAATTTATGTTATAACGTTGACGAATACCTTGGTAGAGTACTCCACCACTCATATATCACTCTTTCTGTAATGGTATAACGGAGGATTAGAAGTCAAAGCAAGAATAACAAGTAAAATCTGTTGGGGTTAAAGTGGTGGTGTGAATGAGAAATAAGGGAAGAAGGTAAAAAGGCAACTTTAGCTTTTGCACTTTGTCCCTCATTGGTTAAAGACAAGCATTTTGTTGGGTTTAAATATAGAAGCACTTCCTTAAGCTCTTAAAAGGAGATAAGAGGAAGGGGTCTCGCGCCGTCGTCGTCGCTCGCTCGGCTTCGGCTTCGGCTTCGGCTTCGGCTTCGGTCAATTGATATGATTGATTGATAAAATTTTATATTAATATGATCGTTATTAATTATTTTTTTCGTCTTTAATTTTTAAATATTCCCGCGTTAATTAAACAGCCATCTGAAAGGCTGTCTTTCACGAATAGCCACCTGCAATGTGAAAAGCTACTTTCGCACCTTTTCAATCCAGATTTCGTTGGCTATAAATAACCAGCCTTTCCTTTAGAATTTTTCACTCTGAAATTTTCTGCTTCATCTACTTCTTCTTTCTGCATCATTATTTTAAAACAAAGTAAGTTTTTTGTGTGGTTTCCTCCATTACTTTTGAGTTCGCCGATAACTTAGTGGTTTGAAATGCCGCTACCGCTAAGTTGGAACTTCCGTTCTATCCTGGGAAGAATTTATCCGTCAACCTTGGGCAACAGTGAAGGGATAAGATTCTTTAAGGACACACAAGAAGTTTGTGGGCTCGGAACATAAAATTCTGTCTATTTCTATTCATTTTATTTTTTCTGGTTTCGTCGCTTAAAAGTTTTACTAACAAAACCTACCACTTATACTAAAAAGACAGTGATTTTCTTAAACAAATAAAGCTTTGAAAAATCCAAGAGAAGGAAAAAAGAAGAGAATGATGGAACTTTAACTTACTGTCTGTGCGATGAGCCTTCGACAAAAGCAAGAAGAGAAGCAAATAAACTCCAAGGGTTTAGATCTGATTTTTAGGACATAGTATTAAACCACTTTTTGGACCATAAGAATCTTCTCTACAATCTTCACCTTCTTCGAGAAGATTTAAGTTTTATTGTAACCTTACTAAGAGAGCATTCCACATTAAGAAAAGTGAAAAGAAAATGAAAAACAGATTAAAACTCTCACAGTTTGAGCAAACATATGCTTACAATATTTTGTATCTGATTTATTTACAACTTTCACACATTATTTCTACCCAGTTAAATACAACTACAATAACATACAACTTAAATACAAATTTAATACAATATGTCTTTTGTATATTTTGTATCTGATTTATAAATAGTAAAAACAAATTTCATACAACTAATTATATATTATACAACTTATCTACAATTTTCATACATTATTTCTACTCAATTATATACAACTAAAATATCATACCACTTAAATATAATTTTGTACAATATGTCTTTTGTATATTTTGTACCTAATTTATACATAGTAAAAACAAATTTCATACAATTAATTATATATTATACAATTTATCTATAACTTTAACACATTATTTCTACCCAGTTACATATAACTACAATAACATACAACTTAAATACAAGTTTTATACAATATGTCTTTTGTATATTTTGTAGCTGATTTATACATAGTAAAAATAAATTTCATACAACTAACTATATAATATATAACTTATCTACAACTTATCTACAATTTTCGTACATTATTTATACTCAGTTATATACAACTACAATATCATACAACTTAAATATAATTTTTATACAGTGTTGTTCAACTTTCATACAATAGTTAAATGAATAAAAGATAAATAATTAAACAACAGAATACAATTTTTCTTCATTTTTACTACAATTTCTGCAATATAATGTATGTCATGCCTTCTTCTTCTTCATCTTCTTCGAGTTTCAATCTGAAATTCAGCCAAAACCAAGTCTGATCTTCACCAAAACCCTTCAAAATTGAGATATAAACTTCAAATCATATTCTCAATTATTCACAACAATACTCAATCAAAACAAATAATAATTTTTAAAAATCCAAATTCGAATTCAAAGCTTTTTAATGGCTGTCAATGGTGGAATTGTTGCTCTCTTTTCCTTTGCTTTATATTACTGAAATTTGGGATTGAGAGATAGAGAGAGACGTAAAATTCTCAATTCTTTGCAACAACATCCAATCCAAACTAACAATGTCTTTTGGAAATCCAAATTCGAATTCAAAGCTTCAAAGCTTTTTAATGGTTGTCAATGGTGGAGGGGTTACAGATTTTCGCTGGTTTTAGAAGATGAAATAATGGGTGATTGAAGAGGAAATCATGGGGTGTGGTTTGATACATGGGTGAGGGGGTGAGATTTGGAGAGAGAAACTTGGGAGAGTGGGAATACGATATAGTTAAATTAGGAGACTAATTAATACTATTAAAACCTCTAAAATGTACATAAATGGTAATTAGATATAGAAGATAATTATACTAAAAATTAAGCATAAAAATAATATAATTTAATATATAGTATAAGAATGTAAAAATCCCTAAATTATATCCTTAAGCTCGATTTTATCCCAAGCGAATAATAAAAATTCACGGGCCTTTACAAACTGACTTAAGACAATGGCAACATATAAGTGGTCTAATTTTCATGAATTTGGGTGTGTATTAATTCAAAACTTGCACAAATTTGCAAAACGACCTTTCCAGTCCATTCTTGAGTAAATATTATCCATGGTCACTAAACTTTTTTGTTGATTATCCAAAAGTTACTTATCTTTTTTTGGTAACATAAAAATTATTCAACTTTGTGTTCATTACACAAAAAGTCATTTTTCTTTCTTTTGTTACACAAA
>MU782627.1:7245-17634 GCA_026770625.1 Nicotiana glauca | reverse complement strand
TCGAGATGTAGCTTTCATGGTTGGTGAGCGAGTATTGCTCCATGTATCGCCTATGAAGGGCGTGATGAGATTTGGAAAGAAGGGCAAGCTTAGCCCTAGGTTCATTGGCCCATTTGAGGTTCTTGATCGCGTGGAAGAGGTGGCTTATAGGCTTGCCTTGCCACCTAGCTTGTCAGCCGTGCATCCAGTGTTTCGTGTGTCTACGCTCCGGAGGTATCACGGAGATTCTACCCATGAGTTAGATTTCAGCACCATCTAGTTGGACAAGGATATGTCCTACGAGGAGGAGCCGGTAGCTATTCTAGACGNTTCCAGACTCAGGTACTTCTTTCTTTTGTCTGTTCGAGGACGAATGGTTGTTTTAGAGGTGGAGAATGTGACGACCCAAAGGGGCATCACTGTATTTCTCCCTTTTTCCATGCTTCCGAGGCCTTGAAATGCCTCGATTTGCATGCATAGTTCGGGCATGAAGCCGGAAAGTTTTTATGTTAAAATATGTGAATTCTGTGAAATATTTGAAGAATTATGATATTAATATTGATATAGTTGACTTTGGTCAACATTTTGGGTAAACAGACCCGGACCCGTTATGTGATGGTCCCGGGAGGTCAGTAGAAAAATATGGGACTCGGGCATGTGCCCGGAGTCAAAATTTGAGGTCCAGAACCCCGGTAAAAGAATTTTTCTGTTAAATTATTTTCTGAAATTATTAAGGAAAAATAGAAATGAAAATGAGCTAGAAAATATTGGTATCGGGCTCGTATTTTGGTTCTGATGCCCGGTAGAGGTCTTAAATATGCGTTAAGCGCTATCTGTAAAGTTTGGTTGAAAACGGACGTCGTTTGACGTGTTTCGGACTAAAAATGGGAAATTTGAAAGGTATGAACTTTGAAATAAAAATTTTTAGTTTTGGGGGTTGATTCTTTGATTTTGGTGTTATTTTATCAATTTGATCGCTCGAGCAAGTTCGTAGGATGTTATTGACTTAGTGTGTGTGTTTGGTTGGGAGCCCCGAGGGCTCGAGTGTGATTCGGATGTGGTTCGGGGTGGTTTTCACACTTAGAAAATTGCAAAAAAATTGAGTTCAGCTATTGCAGACAGGTTCTTAAGCGCGTTCGCGTCTTCTTCATCGCGTTCGCGTAGCTTCTCCAATTTCCTTCATCACGTTCACAGCCTTTCTCCGCGTTCGCGTACAGTCAAGTGACCCTGGGAGGCTCAGCCTTCCTTTCTCTTCGCGTTCGCGGCCAGTACCCTCGCGTTCGCGTAGCACCCTGAGCTCTTCCATCGCGTTCGCGTGTAGTCCCACGCGTTCGCGCAGAACAACCCACAGGACCCCCCAGATTCCTTCTTTGCGTTCGCTCACTTCCAATCGCGAACGCGATAACTACCGCCCAGTCTTCTTCACGAACGCGACCCTAGTGTCGCGAACGCGTAGTGTTATTCTCTCTAGTGATTTTAAATTTCCAGAACAGTGTTCACTTCAGGTTTTTTCTCATTATCTCACACGAGCTCGTCCCTAAGACCCTCCATAGACGATTTTCAACCATTTCTTCTCCATAATCTCTTGGGTAAGTATTCTTAACTCCTTTTCCTCTTAATTTCCTCCATTAATCTTTAACTTCCTAGCCCTAAATCATGAATTAAAGGTAGAAATTAAGGGTTTGGGGTAGAACTAGGGCTTTGGGAATTTTGGGTTATTCAACCTCAATTTGGGGTCGAATCTTAAAACAAATTATATATTTGAACTCGTGGGGTTATGGGTGATTGGAATTTGGTCCGAACCTCGAGTTTGGACCGTGTGGGCCTGATGTCGGATTTTGCTATTTTTGGAAGAATGATGGGAATTATATTTCTAGGCTATGTGATTGTGTTTTTGAGCCTTTATTGATAATATTGAACTAATTATGGCCAGTTATCGTTGTTTCGGAGTTGGATTCTAGAGGAAAGACGATGTTAGAGGCTTGATTGCGATTTTCGGACCGAGGTAAGTGTTGATCTAACTTTGGCTTGAGGGAATAGGATTAAAGTATTACAAATTGCTATTTTCTAAATGATCGAGTGCGGTGTATAGGCGTGGTGATGAGTGTCTATACACCGGAGTCCAGCATGACCGTGGGTCCTTGTTTGTACTTGTTTTTGAGATAATCTGAAACTCTTCTAAGCTAATTAATGATAACTACATAATGTGAAGAGTTTGAGGATAAATCATGAAATATTAATACTTTGGAGCATTGGCTCGAATGATAAATACCATTGAGTAATAGAAGAAAGTATTGAAAGGAGTTGTGATTGATCCCTTGCCGGGATTTTGGTATAAATTGAACACTCCCATGCCGGGATATTTGAGTTGTTAGATATATTCCCTCGTTGGGACTTTTGTATTTTTTTGATGTTACTCCCCTCGCACCTGAGTTGCGAATGACGTTGGCTGAGTTTTGTTGGTAAATATTGAGGATCGGGTTGCACGCCGCAATGGTACTAAATGTTGAGGATCGGGTTGCACGCCGCAATAGATTAATTGTCGAGGATCGAGTTGCATGCCGCAACGGTGTTAAATGTTAAGGATTGGGTTGCGTGCCGCAACGGGAATATGGAATGAGTATATTGTTCTGTGTGTTGAGCTTTCGGATATTTCTTTATCAGTTATTATTTGCTCAGTTTTCACTCTTGTTAGCCGATTTCTATATTTGAACTGTTGTACCCCCAGCATGCCTCCCTCCCCTTTTAACTGTTTAGATTAGCGTATTCTCCTATTATTGTATATATATCCGTACAGGTTGTTTGTGTAGGTCCTGTCTAGCCTCGTCACTACCTCGCCGGGGTTAGGCCAGGCACTTACCAGCACATGGGGTCGATTGTGCTGATGCTACACTTCTGCGCCTTTTTGTGCACAGATCAGGAGGCAGCTTACGGACCGCCGCAGCAGTTCTAGACCGGGAGCCGACCTTCAGTCCAGAGACTCTCAGGTAGCTTAGCTGACGTCCGCGGGCTCGGAGTCTCATCTATGTTACTTCAGTTTGTTTATTTGTATCGAGATAGACTCTTGTGTATTTTCTTTCAGACTGATGTTTTTAGTATTCCTTAGTAGTCCGTGAGTGGTGACACCAGATAATGGTAGAGATATGTTTTAAACTTCCGCATTATGATATCGTTTTTTGTTAAAAGTCTTCCGTATATTTTAAGTATTTATTTCAGTTTATCATATTGTTCTAGGTAAAAACTTTTTGAAATGTTTTAATAGTTGGCTTGCCTAGCTCCGATAATAGGCGCCATCACGACCCCAGTGGTGGAAAATTCGGGTCGTGACAATTATCAATTAAACTAATGAAACAAAACACATTTAATCATGCTTTACCCTAACAACTATTACTAATTAACAGAAGATAATTTACTTAACATTAGACTTATTAATTCAAAACAGGTATGCAAATAAACAGAAATAAGGAAAAATAAAAATGAAATAACAATCAGAAACTTACTGATGAAAAGAAAACTCCGGCGAGCCATTAATGTCTGAATCTTCCAAGATTCCTAACACGTAACATCCCTAATCGTGTGTTTTCAAAAGAAAACATATGATTAGGGATATTACGTCCCGAAATTACAAAGATTTTGAATTTGGGTTTTTGGCCGGAAAATTTAAACGGATATTCGAGAAAGTGGGGTTTGATTCGAAGGAATCTGGGTGCACGGTTGGAATGGGGAGACGGAGGA
Source organism: Nicotiana glauca (assembly GCA_026770625.1). Lineage (NCBI taxonomy): Eukaryota > Viridiplantae > Streptophyta > Magnoliopsida > Solanales > Solanaceae > Nicotiana > Nicotiana glauca. The sequence continues at coordinate 13,920 of MU782627.1, read as the reverse complement.
GAATTTATGGTGTAAGTTTGGTTAGATTTGGAGGTGGCGTCGCCGTCAGAATACAAAGGCGGAGGCTAGGGTTTTGATTTTCAAATTGATATTCAAGGGATTCCACAGGGATTTGAAAGGAACAGGCATCAGATTCGTTATGGGGGAATAGAGAGGATGCTATGGTATGATTTTCTGGTGATTTGGACGAACATGCATTTGGTCCGATTCTTTGATTGGATATTTGAAGATTTCAATGGGGATTTGAGGAAACCATGGGTGGATGTGGAAAGAGGAGGTAGAGAAGGTTCAGGGGTGTTAATTTGGGGTGATTAGGAGCATCGCCGCCGGCGGAGGCAATTTCCGGCCGGTGGCGGACGGCAGCGGGTGGCGGAGACACGGTGGGGTTAGGGTGGCGTTACACCGGCGTTACATGGGAGAGTTGGATGCGAGGAAGGAGACTCATGTCTGAATTTTGTAAAGTGTTTTATTACAGTTTTATTTAAATCCCTTGAACGAATCTGGACCGTTGGATGATAGGCGATGGACGGCCTGGATTTACTTGGGCCAAAAACGGTGTCGTTTTGTTAAAAGGGGGATCAGTAGGGACCGTTGGATGCTCATGGATGAATGACTGAGATCAAACGACGTCGTTTTGTATATAGGGGGGCTGGATCGGGTATCTTTAATTGGGCTGGGCAAAATGGAACGGATTTTGGGAGATTTTTGGGCTCAAAACCAAAATTGGCCCAATTTACATAGCCTCCCTTTTTTATTTGCTTCCTTTCAATTCTTTTACTTTTTTTTCATTTTGTATTTTTGTATTTTTATTTTCTAATTTTTATAAAATGCTAAAATAAACTCACAAACAAATTAACACTAAAAATTAAATTTCCTAATTAATTCCTAATTAAAGAAAAATGCAAACTAATACCAATTTGAACTAAAAATGCAAAATGGACCCTTTTTGTTATTTTCTTTACAAATTACTACTAATTAGTACTAAAATTATAAAATTAAATCCCTAAATGCAAGTGCATATTTTTGTATTTTCATATAAATAAAAATGTAACCAGTTAACACAAAATTCAACAAAAAATTATAAAATAATAAAAAAAATTATTTTATTTGAAATTTTAGGAATAATTTGCTTGGGGAAAAAATCACATGCTCACAATGTGTTTAAATATCTACTGCACATTAAACAATAAATTTTTTTATTAAAGCAAAGTATTACCTCTTTTTCTCCATCTCATATTTATTAACAAGACTTTTTCTCTCCGCACTTGCGATATCCTGAGAATAAAGGAGAGAAGTATAATTGGTAGTATAGATAATTCAAGAGCAATTATACACAAATATACAAGTGGAAATACTAACTGGCCCCAACATGTTATAAAAAAAATAGTGAATGAATGATAATTGGTAGCACAAATAAGGCTTTATGGATGCAAGGCACAAAGATTTATTTCTTGAAATCCCTGTAATATTGGAAAGAGTTTGTTCTTCTGGTTTTTTGCTCACTTGTAATTACTACAACACTACAACACTTTCTTAGTGCTAGCTTTATAATATCATTTCCTTTCTCTTAAAAAGGAATTACTTCTTAAACCTCAAAATTCTTCGGTGCAAGACACTAAGATTTATAAATAAAACTAAGGAACAGAAAGGTCAACGGAGTTTTAATTTCAACAAAGCAACTAATCCTCTTTCAAGCTCCTAGTTGAAATCACAGTAATTGTTATATTTCACCAAATTTTCTAAGAGATCGGATAACACCTAATCTCACAAAATATCCAATTCCTTGGAACCCGAAAATCCATTGAAACTAGAGATACATATATGACATCTTCCTTAAGATGAATAGTTGATAGTAATACTCAGATCCCCAAACGAAACTATTTATAGACACTTTGTAGAACCTATTTTTTAGCAAGAAGTATCTTAGCTGGAGCCCTTATGATGCTTAGCTCCATCCTCTGGTGTAAAATTTTCGGGAGCTGCTCTTTTGAGTTTTGACTGCAATGCCAAATGCAATCAGAAGCAGTGCAAATTCATTACAATATTCAATAAATATGGTTGTATGACTGCTAAGAAAAGAATAAATACTAACCTTCTCTTCAGCACGCTGCTCCAAGTGCTGAATAAGGATAGAATCATCAGTACAATTGAAATGCATTAAATCAATTTCAAACATAGATGCTAAATAAATGAAAATAGACAAAGCAAAATCTTTTACAGTCAGATATGGGAATCAAAGTACCACAATTAAAGAGAGATTTCCGTCCGCAACGCCAGAAATAACCTATTCTTTAGGAGTATTACAACCTCAAAAATATAGCCAAAGCAAATGCCAAAATCTACATCTATCCCAATTTCAAAAAATATAAATACATCAAAAATATAAAATTATAGTCACAATCTGCTTGTGAATCTATCAATCAATAGAAAAGAACATAATATTAAATAAAAAGTAAAATAAAAATACCAACCGAATAAGGCATGAGACCATTGATTAGAACTAGAATGGAGCTCTAAGTATTGATGTGGATGAACCACACTACCTTTATTCAGAACCTGCAAGAAAATAGTTTATTTGATGCCCTAATTTTTTCTATGAGAAAGCATCGACCCTAGTTAGGACCTCCTAACTCAAAACCTAAATCGATACATTCAAAGAATTGAAACCCTAAACTAGAAACAATTGAAAATAGAGATAAAGGAGCTTACAATTTCAATCAATAATCAAAGCACGGGAAGAAAAGGCTGTTGCTTATTTTAACCTGGTAACTCAAAGAAGGAGCGGAAGGGTTGAATGAATAGGGGGAGGGTAAGAGCCAAAACGAAAAGAAAAAGGGGGAGGGATTCTAGGGAAACGGGGAGGGAAGTTTGCCGCGATATGTTTATTTTGATGAAAACTGAGAAAGAGCTAAATATTGTTTAGGCCACAAGTCAAACAAGTTGTTGAAAAAATTAAGTATTTTACCAACAAGAAAAATACTTTTGGCAACACTGATAATTTATTGTTGCCGATTTATTTATCTCTTTATGGAAACAAAATTAAAACATTAGCGAACGAGAAAATTTTTGTGGGTAAAAGTTATATGATACAACAACAATTAAATAAAGTTGTTGCCATTTATTAGTATTTAGCAACAATATTATTATTGTTGCTAAAAGATTGTTGCAAATTATATACTTTCTTGTAGTGGGGTAAATCTTAGCCGAAGATAATAAACTCTAGGATGATAATGGTAAAGAGAGAGGGAGAGAGGGAGAGAGAGAAGAATAATAGAGAGATAATGATACAGAGGGAGATAATAATCCTGTATATTCCAAACTCTGTCCCCTTTTACAAGACTCGAATCCCTCTTATATATTGAGAGATTTCCCTTAATCGTGGGGGCGATGAATTAAGGACTATCTACCATGCCAAATCTAATGCAAATACGATGGCATCACTCTTACCACCTGTGGGTCGTACCCCTGTGCCGACTCTTAAGTTTTAGGTCATTGGTCATACTTGCTATAGGCCGTGGTCGATCAAATTTGGACCTATACAGTTAGTCGCTCCGCTCGTCAAGGTCGCAATAAGATGCGCCCTTGATGAGTAGACTTGATGCCCCCTTTTAGGAGGAATTTGACTCACCTAGATATTACGACGTGATCAGTGAGAGGTGGTAGTTACGTATGGTGGGATATCTAAGAGTACACGCCACCATGGGTGACGTCAGCCTTCGCATGCCTCATCATTATGCGGGATTTTGAGGTAAAAGACTGATGGTTCAGCGCTTGGTTTCCTGCACTGATTTGAAACATGCTGCCTTGATTCTGGCACTACCCAACCCTATAAATAGATGAAGGGTTCGATTCCTTTGAAAAACTTTAGCCATTCTTGATAATTTTCCGGTCTTCTTCTTTTGCTTTCATATTTTCTTCGTTTCCGTTCCTGACCGGAAGCTCTCTTCTCTTTCGCTCCATTTTCATAGCTTGCTTCCTCTAAACAAAATCATGCCGAGATCTCATCATATTAACGAAAGGATTCCTGAGGCTGCTCCGTCGAATGTAGCATTTCTTTCTGATAGCGGAGAGGTGGAGGTAGAAGAGAGAGACAACCCTCTTACAGTAGAGGCATTACTACCAAGGCATCCCCTATCTCGGAGTGATTTCCTCAAGGATCCGCCCCCTACTCCGAACCCTGTGCTCTCTGAGACGAATCAGACTCACCTCGATACCCTTCACATAAAATACGATATTCCTGTCCATGTAGAGATGACTTTGGCGGAGGGAGACTATGTTAACGTCCACAGGCCTGGGTACTGTGCTTTCTACGAATACCCTTTTATGATCGGCTACACCCTTCCTCTCTTTCCTCTAGCGAATGAGTTCAGCAGGTTTTATCATATATGCCCAGCTCAGCTTATGCCGTACACACTCATGGTGCTTCTGCTGCTGGCTAAGTATGTAGAATTGGCAGAGTGCGGCGTCTCCGTTCATCATCTCCTGCATTTATTTTCACCTTGTTTCCTTAGGGGAACCATGGTGCACCTAAGATTTCGTGGTACGAAAGGGCTGGTGGTCGGGACGGATGACTGGTCAAGCCGTAAACTTTGGCATAATGACTTTTTCATCAAGACCGAGCATGTCGTCTATAACCCTGTCGGATTCCAAGAGCGGTGGAATAAAGCTCGTAAGTATCGTAGTTCATTGAGTTCCCCCGTGTTCCGCAATTATTGTAACTTATGGTCATTTGTATTGCAGCTATGGCTCATCCTCCCTAGCCCGTTATTGGTCTCAGGAACTGGGTCGCTGGGCTGCTGCCCCATGCACGGAGTCCGGAACCAAAATGTGGTTCTTTTGGACTCAAAACACATAAATAGGTGAAAAAAGGAGATATTTTTATGTATAGTGTCAAAATACATAGCACTATACATTAACAGTAGCCGTACTGTTAATGTATAGCGCCAAGTATTTTGGCACTATACTGAAAAAGCTAACATGCCCAGGTATAGCGCCAAAATACCTGGCGCTATACTTCTTTTTAAAAATCAAACATTCTTCTTCTTCACGACGCTTCCTCCTCAATCTGCAATATTTTACTCCTTCTTGGTCCCCCACCATTGCCCCTCCATTTAAATTTTTTTTTGGGCCCCCCCGTCACAAAAAAGGTGAGGAACGTAGGTCTCACATTCGAGTAGAGCTTTGTTTATGTGACGACCCAAAGGGTCATCACCATATTTCTCCCTTTTTGAGCGCTTCCGAGGCTTTGAAAACCTCACTTGTTGTTACCTCGATTTGCATGCACAGTCCGGGCGCGAAGCCAGAAAGTTTTTTATGTTAAAATATGTGAATTATGTGAAAAATTTGAAGAATTTTGATATTAATATAGATATAGTTGACTTTGGTCAACATTTTTGGTAAACGGGCCCGGATCCGTGATTTGACGGTTCTGGAAGGTCCATAGAAAAATATGGGACTCAGGCATGTGCCCGAGTCAAAATCCGAGGTCCAGAACCCCGGTAAAAGAATTTTTTCTGTTAAATTGTTTTATGAAATTATTAAGGAAAAATAGAAATGAAAATAAGTTAGAAAATATAGGTATCGGGCTCGTATTTTGGTTCCGACGCCTGGTATAGGTTTTAAATATGCATTAAGCGCTTTCTATGAAATTTGGTCGAAATCGGACGTCGTTTGACGTGTTTCGGACTAGGAGTTCCAAGTTAGAAAGTTAAAGAACTTTGAAATGAAAATCATGAGTTTTGAGGCTCGATTCTATGTAAATGATGTTATTTTGGTGATTTGATCATGCGAGTAAGTCCGTAGGATGTTGTTGGAGTTATGTGTATGTTTGGTTTGGAGCCCCGAGGGCTCGGGTGAGTTTTGAGTAGGTCCCGGGAGGCCTTAGGCTTAAAAGTACCAGATGTTGCAGTGTTGCAGGCCCCACCGCGGCCGCGGTCATTTCCGTGCGGTCCGCATTGGAAGCCACGCGGCCGCGGTACATTTCTATGCGGTCCGCGTGGCCAGGTTCAGAGAGGCCATTGGTTTAAGTTCGACCAGCGCGGCCCCGGTGTATTTTTGCGCGGTCCGCCCTGGGAGATTCAGAGAAGGCCCAGGTGCAGGTCCATCCGCACGGCCGCGCACCAAAATCGTGCGGTCCGCGCTGGGCAGGTTCAGAGAGTCGTTTCCCCCCCCTTCCTTGGCGCGGCCGCGGGACATTTTTGTGTGCTCCGCGCCGGGCCTTCAGTGAAGCATATAAATCCGAGATTTTCAGTAATTTTTCACTTTTTCAAGACCTAAAACATAAAAGACGATTTTCCAAACGATTCTTCTTCTTCAAAGCGATTGGTAAGTGATTTCTAACTTATTTTATTTACTCCTTATCATCCTTACACATAATTTCAACTTCAAAACAAAGATTTTAAATGGAAGAAATTGGGAACTTAGGGTAGGTCCTAGGGTTTCTAAAAATAGGGGGTTTTGGACCTCAATTTGGGGTCCGATTCCAAAATAATATATATAGTTGAGTTCCTGGGGGAATGGGTAACCGGGTTTTGGTTCGAACCTCGGGTTTTGACCACATGGGCCGGGGGGCATTTTGGGAATTTTTGAGTAAAACTTTAGGAAATTCATTTTTATGTATTCAAGTTGATTCAATTAGCATTTGTTGATACATTCAAGTAATTTGTGACTAGATTC